>CM048818.1:23447931-23695782 GCA_026586065.1 Dioscorea zingiberensis | reverse complement strand
TACCGGTTTCCAATATCCTCCAAAACCACAAGAGAGAAAGCCTACCATGGAAGACCTTCTAATGAAGAAGATGCAACGCAATGAGACCATAATCAGGACCTTGCAAGCTACTGTTCAGAACTTTGAGAACCAAGTGGGGCAAATTGCTAAGGCTCTTTCAGAAAGACCCCAAGGAAGCTTTGCCAGGATCGATAGAAGAGAACCCACCGGAACAACTCAAAGTCATTACGTTAAGAAGTGGGAAAGAAGTGAAACTTCTAGTTATAAAGCCTCAAGATAAGAGCACCAATGAAATTGAAGACTCTGCACCCGATGCTAGTTCTGAAGAGAAGAAAAAGGTGAAGAATAAATTAGAAAAGCTACTATCCATTCTACCCTACCAACCTCAAGTTCCTTATCCTTCAATGTTGAAGAAAGATAAGGAAGATGCTCAATTTGTAAAATTCACAAGCATGTTAAAGCAATTGCACATCAATTTGCCATTTCCAATCCCAAATGTCGAAGCATGCAAAATTTTTGAAGGAACTTCTGTATAACAAGGGGAAGTTAGAAGATGCAGTTGTTGTCATATTGAATGCTCAATGTTCGCTATCCTTCAAGAAAGTATGCCCCGGAAATTTAAAGATCCGAGGAGTTTTATTGTCCCTTGTGTACTTGGTGAAGGGATCACGAAAAGGCCTTAGAGAACTCAAGGGCAAGCATCAATGTAATGCCCTATAAATTATATATTGTCAGATCTTGATGAATCAAGACAACGAGGATGACCTTGCAACTTGTCAGAGGTCGCTGGGGCGACCCTAAGGGGCTTCTTGAGGATGTGCTCATTAAAATTAACAATTTTGTTTTCCCAGTAGATTTTGTACTTTCGGATATTGATGATGATGTTGACGAACTGATGAAGTAGGCTCGAGTCAAATGTTGCACGGTTGGCTGGTCAACATAAAGACGGGAAGTTATCGAGTCAATTCAAAGATTGGGTCGGCTTTGGGTGTAGTTCGGTATTTTGGCCATAACTTTGAATTTCAAGTTATCGAGTCAATTCCAAGTTATCAAGTTAACGTAAAAATGGGAAGTTATCGGGAACTTATGGCCAAAATACCGAACCACACCCTAAATTGAACCAATCTTAGAATTGACTAGATAACTTTCCGTCTTTATGTTGAACCGACAACCCGACAACATTTGACGAAAGCCTCCTGTATCACGTACATATCCTCATTGGATGCCCCTTCCTTGCCACTACTCAAGCACTTGAAGACCATGTAAAAGGAAAGTTAGCCTTGAGAGTGGGAGATCAAGAGGTGGTTTTCAAGTTGCCCGATGTGATGCAACATACCACCGCTGAAGATGATGTCGTATAGTGCCGATGGCGTTGACATTCTCACTTCTGAATGCGTGGAGAAGTTATTGATGATTGATCCTCTAACTGAATATTTGGAAGAAATTGAAGAAAATTCGGGAGAAACCAAAAAGAATTTTGCTATAGCAATGATTGATCATGCAGCGAAGCCCAACAATAAGAAGAAGCTGAAATCTACTCTCTACTCAAGAGTTTGGAAGAATGTCAAGGAGAAAGGGGTAAATGTAATTTTTTTCAGCTCCCAATGTACTAGGAGAAGGCTCAGGTATGAAGGAATTTGATTTTTCTATTTATACTAACTTGGGTTTTCTATTGTTTGGCAAATGTTTCAAAGGAGGAGCAGGTGAGAACTTTTATGTGTTTGAACCCCCTTGAGGTGAATCTAGGTATGTCAAGCTAGTGATGTTAAACTAGCGCTTCTTGGGAGGCAACCCAAATTTCTTGCAATATTTCTTTTTATTTGTGCAATTTTCTTTCCATTAGTTAGGATGTTTAAAATAAAATGATGATATGTCTCAATTCCACATTTGCATTTTCCTATCTCATCATGGTAGATGTTCTTGTTGATAGCCCTAGATTGATAAATGTTTGTTAGGTCATGCAATGAGGTCCGTAATAGCCTTTGGCGTTAGCTGTATAAGCCAAACCCTGGCATGTACGGGAGGCATACGGTCTGATATATAACCATATAGCCACACTAGAAAAGTATATGGGGTAACATACAGACTGTATAAGGATCCATATGAGTCATAAATGTATCATTTAAAATCCACAGGTCCATACGGAGGTCATACAGCCCCATACATTAGGTAGTATGGTTGTCGGGTGCAATCATACGGGGATCCATACGACCGTCTGTCAGACCGTATGGACCCTACTATCCCTTCACTGCATATAGTACAAATCCCGAGGTATACGATCTGACCTATGGTCTGTACCTTTCCATCTGTGTAGCATACGGTCTAGCATTCGGCCCGTGTGCGGACCCATATAGGGTCGAACAGTTACAAGGGGCGGTTCACTTTGCGCCTCTTCACTCTTTCTAGAACCCTTAGCAGACCCCCTCCCTTGTTCCTCCTTGCGATTTTGGCATTCCCCTTTGATTGAGCGACCTCCCTCTTTGAATTTGCGATCCTTAAACACTTCATAAACAAGTAAAACAAGAATGAAATCCATATAAACATACCCATCAATCGCATTCAAATCCTAAAACCCTAGGTTTTCATGAAGAATAAGAAAATCTTCTTGAAAAATCAAATTTGGATGCATACATATGGTTTTTGATGCTTAGATACTGAAATCAGAGTCTGGAGTTGGTCAAGGATGCGAGAGAGAGGCTCGGGAGTGCGGTGTGTGAGGGAGAGGCATGGGGCAACTAGGGTTTTTTAATGGAATTAATAGTCGCGAAAGAACACTCATTCATTTTTATAGGAAAAAGGAGTTATACGGGTGCATGTGCCGTATGCCCACCCATTTGGTTCTTAGGAAGAGACATACAATTCCGTTTGTTTCCAAACGGGACCTTATGGCTCGGGTCCTCTTATGATTCAACGACTGGAGACCATACGGTTGTAAATACGCCCTTATTGTGCCTTGTTTGGTCTTCTATTGGGACCATATATATGACTACCATATGGGCGTATGACACCCATATATCCTGGCGCTCCTTGTTGATTATGTTTTTCACACCTCATACGGGCGTGTGCCACACGTATATTCTCCCGTAAGGCTCTCTGTCTATAAAAAAATATACGATAGTGGCTATCATGCATCCAAGAATTCTAAATTGGACTCTAAATCTCACCCCCATTGAGATTAAACAGAGTTAAGAATTACAGGGATCAAGGATGTCATCAATTTATTGGACACTAAAACTAAAACTAAAACTAACTAATGATGCAAACCTAGAACAATTTTCTAAAACCTTGGGTTGACACCCAATAAGTGCTTGTTTAACATCACTAGCTTGACATACCTCATTCTTACCTCATGGTGGCTCAAAATGATGAATGGCCTCGCTTGGTCCTACCTCTAAAAAATTACCAAATAACAATAATCCCAAGCTAGAGTATATGGAGTCACCATAGTTGACACTTGCGCATTGTCCTACTTCATCTTGGACCGAGTGTCTAAGTTTCTCTTGCCTTTATCTTTCCCCTTCTATGATTTTATTCGAGAAGGGATCTTTTCTTCTTCTTCTTCACCTTCCAGCTCCTCCTTTCCTTTTAGTTCAGTAAAATCCTATTAAGCTTCTCCAGCTCCATTATCGCGTTCTTCGAGATATTCCTTCAATGGGCCCACGGCAAGCAGCTCCTGGATACAATCAAAAGTAATGAGATCTATATCGTCAATATAATAAGAGGTGTCATCGTGGTCCATGGTGTGCTTCATTCCGTCCAGCAACTTGAACACTACATCATTTTTTCCTAGGTGCAGTACCATTCTTCCTTTATGATGGTTCGTCAGGGCTCAAGCACTGGCTAGGAATGGTCGACCGAGTATGATAGGAACCTCAACATCATCGTCTATGTCTAGAATCACAAAATTCACTAGAAATATGAATTTGTCCTCTTTAACCAGTACGTCTTCTACAACCCTTTTGGGGCGTATCACTGAACGGTCGCCCAATTGTATAGTCATTCTTGTTGGCTTTGGCTCTCCAAGGACCAATTTCAGGAACAATTTATAGGGCATGACATTGATACTTGCCCTCGAGTCAGCAAATGTGCTTTCACAAATCCTCTCTCCAATTACACAGGGTACTAGGAAGCTTCCCGAATCCTTTAGCTTTTTAGACAATTTTGTCGGATTGATTGCTAAGCAATTCACATTTAATGTAACAGCTACTATCTCTTCCAATTTTCTCTTGTTCTTAAGTTGCTCCTTAATATATTTGGCATATTTGGGCATCTGGGATAGCACTTCGACCAAATGCAAGTTGATATGTAGTTGTTTATACAACTCCAAAAATTTCATGAACTAAGAATCTTCCTTATCCTTCTTCAGCCTTTCTGGTTAAGGTATGCAAGGATGGTACTCTAGTACGAGTGGTTGTTCCACCTCCTTCGCTTTCTCCTTTTCCTCGATTTTTCTTCTTCTATAGGTTTTTCAAAGATTTGCATATTGTTCCTTAGTCGGAGATTTTGCAATCGATATCTCCACTTCTTTTCCGCTTCTCAAAGTGATTGCTTTAAGCTGCTTGCGCGGTTTGCTTCAATATTGCATGAAAGGCTTCCTTGAGGTCTTTCAGCTATAGCCTTGGCAATTTGTCCCACATGATTCTCAAGATTTTGAATTGATACTTGCATGTTTCTTATCACATTATCATTGATCTGTATATACCTTGCCAAAATCTTCTACGTAGTTGGTTTTCTTTCTTGTGGTTTCAATTGATGCTGAAAACCTGGAGGATACTGTGCTCCCTGTGTATTTCCGTAGGAAAAGCTTAGATGATCCCATTTCGTAATGTAGGGCCGGTATTGATTTCCTTGAGGCCTTTCTACATTGCCCATATATAGTGAATTTGTTCCATGGGGACTGCTACTGAACTAGAGTTGGGGCATTATGAAACATTGTGGCCTTGGCACATGTACCGCAGAACATGACTGTAGTTGATTATGAACTGTCACCGGTAAGGAGATCAATCTTTGTCGAAAGTCCATCCACTTTGGTAGCAAGAGCTACATCTCAGATCTGTACTCATCTCAAACGCTCCAACATTTTTAGATTGTTTTCCCTTGATGACCCGTGTGACTCATTACTAGACATGTCCTCAAATAATCGCCAACTTCATCAAGATACTTATTACTCAATGACCCACTAGTCAGCCACAATGAGTGCCTTTGTATGGTTGTTCAGTCCATCATACAGTGAATAAATTTTCATCCATGGGTTGTAGCCATGATGAGGATATCGTCGAAGCAAATATTTAAACTTTTCATAAGCTTCAAATTGTGTTTCCGATTCTCCTTGGTTGAAGGCTGAAATTTCTTGATTGATTTTGCTTGCTTTACTTGGTAGAAAATAACGGCAAAGAAACTTGTCAACAAGTCTGCCCATGTTCTAATAGATTTAGGGGAAAGTGATATAAGCCAATAGTATTCTCCTTCTCTCAAACTAAACGGGAACAACCTTAGCTTGATTGTATCATCGAATGCCCCATTAATCTTAAATGTACCATAGATTTTCATAAACCGTTCTAATTGCACATACGGATTTTCATCAGGTCAGCCATCAAATTAAACTGAATTTTGTATCATGCTAATAGTGTTGGCCTTAATTTGAAAGTTGTTCATGTTTACAGCCGGTGCATGAACGCTAAATTCCTCTCCTGGAAACTGGGATCTCTCATATTTAGAAAGAGTTCTTCAGGGTTCTAATATTGTTGAGAGTTCTTCAATCTCGATGTTAATCTCTAAAGTAGTGTGAGGGGTTGAGTTTTCTGCGTCTAAAGACGCGCCTTGAGGTACCTCCAATGATGGTTCTTGAGTTATCTCTTATACTTCTCTGAGTCTCCAGTGCAAGGTTCTTTCGATCTTACTATCTTCCTCAACTAGACCCAATGGATTTGCTCAGGTTATTCACCAACTCCATGCAAAACAGGATAAAGGACAAAATTAGAATCAAAAAATAAAACTATAAAACTAAAGAAAATGAAAACTAAAATGACTAAATTAATAAATTTCTAGTACTCCTAGTATCTCTAGTCCAGGCAACGAGGCCAAAAACTTGGTTAAATGTGTGCAATCCGCAAGTTTACGGTTCATACCAAGTAATAAAATGGACTCAAAAGAATCAGATGTAGAACCCACAGGAACCAAGAAGTACTAGTACTAACTATCGATCTATTATCTAGTCTAACCAAAGATTAGGTATCCTAACCTAATCTATACCTAAATGAATTAGAATCACTAATAACAAGAGGGAAGTCTTGAGCAATCAATCATGGAAAACGAAAGTACTGTGCAATGAACCTTCCTCGAGTTTTCATAAAGATATGAACAAAGATCTTAACATTAATGACTGCAAGGTTTTGGACCAAGGATTCTTATTGTGTATTCAATCCCTCTCTCGAGGTGATTAATACCTAGTACCCTAACTACGTTAACATTTTAGGGAATTTATATCTTGGAAGTGTTAGGGGAATAAGAAGTATTAAGGACTCGCTCTCCTTTGTACCTGATCTCTCGGCATACTCACAACTATCTATTAAAGTAGATCTACACACGGGAGGCGGCTTCTTCTTCCCCTGGTGAATCCTATTGGAAATCAGGGTTGTCACAATGTAGAAAACAAATGCAATAAAAGCACACTCAATAAATCTCAAAACTAAAGCAATCAATTAACTATTAAGAATCAATGTCAAAACAAGCATTAACCCGAGGGTTAATCACGCCCAAATACCTAGAAAGTGAGTTCCCCTTGGAAGCGTAAACACAACGCCACTACAAAAAGATAGCAAGGAATCAAAATAAACATGAATAAACTTTCTTCCACTATTGGCGATGGTATGGATCTGCAATAAATCTTTCTCCCTTAAAGCACTCAACCGTTTGAAAGTGATTCTGATGATAGTTGATATAATGGGTGATCGGAGATGATAAGAGATGGTTTTCAAAACCCTAATCATTCCTATTTATAGGGCTCACCTTTTCTAGAAAATATCTAACGCGTTTTTAATCCGCGTGAGCCAAACCTATATAAAACTCAGACCTGGGCTTGGCTATATATGGGGGCCATACAGGTGCAAAATGCACCTGTATGGTTTTTAGGAAAAGTCATAGAGATCTCTGAGTTTTTTCTTGGAAGTATATGAAAGGTTATATGGGTGCATGCTTGCCCTATATCCCTCTAGAAAAATAGAGAATTGGTTGTGGTGACCCATACGGTTGTATGCTCCTTTGCTCCTCTAGCATTCTGAATCTGGCTAACTTGAGGTGGGTTTGTTTCCTCTTTCTGCTTGTGGTCTTCTTTAGCTCCCAACTTCGATATTTTGGCCTTAAAACACACGAAAAAATAACTTTTGTTCTTGAAGCGCCTTCGATATGCACTGTTAATCAAAACTATCACAATTTAAGTACCAGTGGGCTATATTCTCACCAAATAGCGTGGAAAGTGTATGTGAATGTGATATAAAATTATGAACAATTAAACACTTATCAATTGCTCCCCAACTGACTAAGAAATTAGTGAGGATTGTCACTAATACCGTTTCTCTGCTTATCACCAATATTCTTAAAGCACTCCTTCCAGCCGGGTTCTGGATTCTCTCTATGGAGACTTACTATAGCATCTTAGACCCAGTAGATCATCTGGAGTCATTCAAAGCTTTGATGCTCCTCCGAAGAGCCCCTAATGTGATCATTTGCCATATGTTCCCGGCTATGTTAAGAGGTGCGAACAAGACATAGTTTTCTAACCTGCAGCCGGAATTTGTTTCATCCTTTAGAGAGCTGAGTGAACTCTTCACCAACTATTTTGTGAGTAGAAAGAAGCAAAGGAAGGCCTCTTTAATGCTGATAAGGATTAAGCAGCAGGATGGCGAAACCCTTTGTAGTTATATCCACCGATTCAAAATGGAGACCTCGGAAGTGCACGCCCTTAACCAAGCCTTCACAGTTGTCACACTTATTGAGGGACTACACAAGTATCCATTTCAATTCTCGTTGTTCAAAAAACAACTGAGAGATTTGGTTAATCTCCTCACTAGAGCAGAAAAGTATATTAATGCCGAGAAGATACAAGCTACTAAGTGAGACGAGGTTCGACTAGAGAAATCTAAGAGAGGGAGAGAAACCCAGTGTATGAACCACGGAAGCAGTTCAACAAATTGTAGCTTTCAACTTGGAAAGATATTAACAAGCCTGAGACGCAGTTGAACACCAATCATATAGAGATCCTCATGAACATAGAGGATTCTGAGATGCTTAAGTAGCCCGAGAAGATGAAATACTCGGCCAAACAAAAGGACAACAAGAAGTATTATAGGTTCCCCCGAGATCATAGCCATGATATTGATGAGTGTATCCAGCTCAAGGACGAGATTGAGAAGCTAATCCGCCGAGGACTCAGGAGGAGGACCCATCCTCTCCATGAGGTAACCAAGCTCCCTGGGTGTGGATACATATATTTGTTGGAGGGCCTACCAGCAATGGAGATAGCAGCTCATCTCACAGGAGATATGCATATATATCATCCCAAGTTAACTCTTTAAAGAGATGAAGTCACGCAGAGCCGCCCACTACCTTTTTTAGAAGACGACGTAGAGGAAGTCTGTCATCCTCATGATGACGTGTTGGTAGTTACCGTCACAATTGCTGACTATGAGGTCAGGATAGTAATCATAGACGGTGGAAGCTCGACAAATGTTATTTTTTGGGATTCCTATAAAAAGTTGGGACTCGGGTTAGATTCATTGCTTCCAATAAAGTCTCCCTTAAATCATGTTTGTTGAAGGCTCAGTGCAACTCGAAGGCGTGATTAGTCTCCAGCTCACGGTAGAGACCTTCTCTTGTTAGTCTACGATTATTATGAACCTCCTGGTAGTCAGGTGTCCTTCTAGCTAAAATATCATATTAGGAAAGCCAAGTCTGAACTTGTTGTACGCAGAAGTGTCAACCTTGGCAATAAAGTTCCCCACGGAGTATAGATACGGAGAACTTTGGGGAAATCAACTTATTGCCCAATAATGTTATGTGGTTCTTCTCAAAGAGAGAACATCAGGACCACTAGAAGAAGGAACGCAAGGAGAACCAACTAAACTAGCAGATTCCTAGTTATGAAGGAGCTCTATTCCAACAAGTTGTATGACGCTTCATATATATTTTATTCAACTTGAAGTTTTGTTTTGTTGATAACATTCTTACCGAAGGACACTACTCTCTCTCCCTAAGGATATATACGATAATGTTTTCTTCCTACCATCTCCTTATTTTGTTCACACTAAAGTCCAAGTAGCTCGATACTCTTCTTAAGGTAACTTTTATAATAGCTCGGTCCTACTTGTACACTTTGAGTTAAAGTCCCTAGCCGAGGGTAGCTCGACTTGCTCGTACTCATATTAAAGTCCATTTTAAAGGTCAAGTAGCTACTATAGTTGAAGTCCTACTAGATTTTATCTACTTTTGCATTAAAAGTCCCTTGTAAGGGTAGGGGGCGTTCCATTTAAACTTGTACTTAGGTCAGGGCCGAGTAACTCCATCCTACTTGAACTCATATCAAAGTCCCTTCAAGAGGGACAACTTACTTCTACTCATATTCATATCAAAGTCTCTTCAAGGGTCGAGTGGTCAGATCTACTCATAATAATATTAAAGTTCCTTCAAGGGATGAGTACTGTAGACAAAGTCCCAAAGGGTTGGTAGATGAGAACTTCACTATTCATCCATGGGAAATCGTTGCTCAATTGAAAGCCCAAGAGTGAGCCTTCACTACTTGAACATACCTAGCTACCTTTTAAGGGCGAGTTCAAACTCCACCTTTTAGGGATGAGCCAATCATATCATGGCCTTCTATGCTTTTGTCACCTTTCATATCAACATGGGCTCCCTTTTCTAGGATGAGCCAATCACATCATCACCTTTCGTGGATGATTTCGCCATCTTTAAGGAATAACATGAGCTTAAAGTCACCTTTACAAGGAAGAGCATTGCAGGCCTCATCAAGAATGTCCTATCACTTATTCTAGGGGTTTGCTACATCTATTTTGGGTGAGATGCCAATCCATTTTGGTTAGATCATCACTCGATAAGAGTATAAATGATGATCAAAAACTCGTGGGACATGAGACTAACAATGTGGTCGGATTGTTACCTCGATAAGAGTAGAATCGATGATCGCTTAAGCCCACTAGGGATAGTCTCGCCACCCATCATGGTTGGATCCTCACTTTGATGTGAGTAGAAATGATGATCAAGAAACCCTAGGGATAGTCTGCCCATTGCATTGGGATCGTCACTATTAATAAGAGTAGAAACAACGATCAATAAAACACATTGGGTATCCAATTTTGAAATTCTAGATTTTTTTCCTGCATTCAGGCAAGGAAATTAAGAAATCGAGAATTCTCTACTTATCTAAGCCATATTTATTATCTCCAAGTTTCAAAATCCATCCCTTCAAGCATACGCCACTTTTATTTGAGATCACAAAAAAGCAGGATAAGGAATCGTTAGATACAAGGCCGATACTAATAATAGTTGAAGTCGAAAATTACAAAATTCTTTCACAAAGTCTCAAAGATGAAGAACTCAAGGGACAAGAGTTACATTCTTGGAGGACAAATGAAAAAGGAAAGTTTCTTCCTTGGCGACCTGAAAAGATTTATGGTTATAGTGGGAGAGCAAAACAGGGATCCATCTAAGGATTGATGTAGGTCTCTTCCAGACCTACTTGCCTTAGGTCACATGCACATGAGACCAACTCAGCTAGGAGAGAGAGACCCTAGCAGAGGGTTAGATGATCAGAAGGGGGTCCACCATGCAGGCGGGAGGTCCGCGGTGACTAGAAGTCCTCTTGAGCACAAGCTTGAGCCCCATACTGATCTAGTACCACAGCCCATCGCCATCTCTCTATCTGTGCAACAACTAAATGACAAGTACTCTCCGGACTGAAAATGTCCGTAATACTCTTTCACTAGCCTGAGGAAGTGTACTGAGATGATCGTACATCAGAATGTCATGGAATAAGACCACTTTACATCAAGAGAAAGTATGAACATAGGTTGCTAACCCAAAGTTGGGACTTTGCTTTCCTCAGGACAAGAACAACTCCTCCATGGTTAAAGCCAAGAAGGAAGGAAAAGCAGAGAGCCTTCTGTAGGACTCGACGGAAAAGAGTGAGAAATCTTAACCCCTATGAAACCTATTTATAGACTTTTTCTGTAGAGATTCGACGGTCTAGAGGACTTCTCGGAAAAGTTAGCCAAATGGATAGAAAACACTTAGACCATGCTCGAAAGTAATAGAGCATTCGTGAGTCGATGGACGCATATAGAAAGTAAGACATCAAAGGTCCAAAAATGTAATAAAGTATAGCAAAATGGCAGTTGGGTCAGACTACTATCTCTGAATAATAGTCCATACCAAAGCAGATGAAATGTTATCCTACTTTTGAGTTCTTTGGAATGATATTAATATCCTCAACGACATGGAGGCAAGAAAAAATGAATAGATAAGATGACATACACAGTTCAAATGACTCCCTGAGGTAAGAACGTGAAAAGGAATGGCTATTTATTGTAAGATGTAGTCTCATTACAGACTAAAAAAGGTACATGTGCAAAAGCGAAGGGAAAAAACACATAGAGCTCATAAAGGGGGGACCTGGGGAGGGGATTTGCTTAAAGGATCCGCGATTATGGCTTCAATTGTGGAGAGGCAGCTTGGACCTCGACCTCCTAAAGGAATTCTCTGGAAGCCTCCTAAAGGTAGGAGCACACTCATCAAGGACAAAACTAAGTGCTTCAGCTTGAGCAATTACAGCCTCCGATATGGTTTGAGTAGGCATAACGTCAGGCAGGATCAATCCTTGCCACTCAAATGATTTGGGTTCTCTAGGAGTGAGGGAGACCTCGAATTTCACAGTGTCTTCCTCAAAAGTCAAGGAAGGGAGGTACCAAAGAGCTTCCTAGAACTCCAAAGCAACGAGCTCCAACCCGGGATTATTGCGAATAATCCCCTGGAAGATCTTGAAACCTTCCTTATTGAGCCCCTACAAAAACTAGATCTTGGAACTCGACAGGGTCTTTATATTTATCTATGGCTTGGGTAGCCACCTCTCGTTCATGGGCCTAGGAATCGTTAGAAGTCCAGTGAGTCACAACAACCTTTTGTAGGTCGCAACGACCTTTTGGAGGTCGCCATAGTACAATGGCCCCTTTTTATATTAGGGTAAAAGCCACTAATGGTCCATGTACTTTATCACTTTATTCAATTCCTTCCTTGTACTTTGAAAATGTTCAATACGATCCATGTACTTTGTATATTTTGTTTAATACAGTCTCTGATACTAATGTGGCAGCACATTTGGCATATGAATGAAATATAGCCTATTTTTCTAATTTTTTTTATTTCCTACTAGTTATATTTTGCTTATGTGGCTATACACACGGTCGTATATAATGATGTGGACTGCCAAGTGGCTTAACACACTAGCAATTATTTACTTTTTTTTCCTAAAAAATAAGTGTGTACTATATACTAACTTGGCATACCAACGTGGTAACATGCCACGCATCAAATTTTTATTTTTTCCCAAAATAAAAAATTTATAATAAATTTATATAATTTTTATAATTTTTATAATTTTTTATAAATTTTAATAAATTTTGTATTATTTTTGTAATTTTTTATTTAGATAAACATAAAAAATTTTGATGATGCCTCATGATGCCACAAAGATCATTCGACCTCAAAGATACAATACCCACTTATTTTTTACCAAAAATAAATAATTGCTTGACATGTCAAGCCACCCGGCACCACGCCATCATATACGCTCATGTATACCCACATTAGCAAAATATTGTTAATGGAAATAAAAAAAAATCAAAAAAATAGCTTGTATTTCATTGGTTGCCACGTCAGCATTAGTGACTGTATTAAACAAAATACACCTAGTACAAGGATCATACTAAACATTTTTAAAGTACAGGGAATGAATTGAACAAAGTGATAAAGTACAGAGACCATTAGTGGCTTTTTTCCACAGTTGTCACACAGGCCTTCTTGAGATCACCAGAGTGCTCTTGCAACATCTTATCCATGACCTTTTGGACAGCCTATATAGTGGCTTTAGCTTCAGTCAGCCTGGTTGACATCTTTTCTTTCTCCTTCTCAGCCTCATGGATCCTCTTATGATTCTTGGAACATAGCTTTTCAAATTGACTGATCTTCTCATCTCATCGATTTTAGCCGATTTTATCTTTCTTCAGCTTAGCCTCTGCGTTTTGCGGCTTGGCTTCCATTTTCTCTATACTCGCCTTGAACCTTCACTTTGGCAAAGAACTCCTTAGGGTCTCAGGAGGTCATCCTTTACCAAGACAAGTAGTCGTGGAATCCTAGAAAAATACCTGCATTGTATTAATAGAGCGTGGAGTTAATGAAAAAAGGGAGAGTGAAGAAGGTGTTAAAGAAACGAACAAAACTTTACCCTGGCTCATGTTAAGGCAAACCGTGAGGCCAATTCCTCTCCGTCAAGTTGTTCCAACTCTTACAGGTCAGAATCTAGAGTAATCGAGTTTAGTAGCTCAACAGCCGCAACAAGGTCGACGTATAAACACTCAGATTGATCGCCCACTTTTTCAGAAAACTTCCCCATCTGCGAAGGAGAACCCTTTAGTTTTTCTACCTTAGAAGTAGGAGCTTTATAAGCTACCAATGCGTAAAGAGTCGAGCCTGAGTTAGTGCTTTGGGGCCCGGAAGGAGATAATAGAGAGGGGTCTATCACAAGGTGCGCCGGATGTGAGCCTATGAACTCTTAGGTGCAACGCGGAGCAGTGTCACCTTTGAGTCCCACCCTCCAAAGCCGAAAACTCTGGAGTAGCAAGTGAACTAGAGTGAAAGTGGTTTACCTTATCCAACCCAAGAGCACCCTCGTTAGGTCTCTTCCCTGCTCCTAGAGGTTGAAGGGGCCAAATGAGGACAACCCCGGCTTAATTCCCTCAAAGGTTCCGTGATCCGGATGGTGGTGATTCATCGATCGCTTTGAAAAGAAAAAATAGAGGGATTAAATCTGAATCAATAAAATCACGAATCCATGTAAAAATTATCTAACTATGTGAGAAGAAAAGAACCACTCAATTTATTACATCGAAGAGCTTTGCTCTCTTGAGGTTAGAAATGGTAAATCCCCAGTTTGTAAGCGGGACATTGCTTAATTTTCTGAGATTGGCGGTTGTTTTAACTTGTCGAGGACATCACACCTTCATAAGGGGTATCCAAGAAGGGAGGAGGTCCCTCGAGGAAGTCAAGACTGATTAAATTTGAATCGTAAAGAAATAAAAACAAATCCGGTCTTGCTGACATGAATCAAGAAGGGAAGTTTGACTAAGAAGGACCTGATTCAAATTGAAACCAAAAAATTTAAAATTCAAAAACACACACACACACATATATATATATATATATATATATATATATATATATATATATATATATATCCAAACTGAAACAGGATTCTGTTAAACAAACTTTTTGGGATATTTGGCGCCTACCCATAAGTGTATATTGTTGTGATGATGACCTTAATTCATATGAGTTTTTATTTGGACCATGTTATAGCTAACGGTTCCACTCTCATCTATTATTTTCTCTTTTTTTTTCAAGAATTTAAATAATTTTCAAAAACAGTTTATAATTTTATAGATTAATCAATATATAGAATTATGGATTTAAACTTGGAAAGATGGATAAGCAAATCTAAGGAATATAAATTTATTTTCACATGTTTTCCCAATGGCATCTATCGTGTGTTAAAAGTTATTGTCAAAACTTTTAACGAGGCACTGTAAAGTACTCTTACAAGCATACTTCCCAAATAGCCATATAGGCCCATTACTCCAACCTCCAAGAACGCTATTATGCTTTTGAGGTGAAAGAGACACAACCATAGTGAACACGAGGATAGCAATAGGAAGTGACACACCACCAGAAGTTGTCAAGCAAATTGGGTGGATGGATAAGCACCACACAATTTATTCCCATACATACAACAATTAATGCTCAACGAGAACCTCACTATAGCAAAATCAAAACAACGGCTGAAGATGGGGCAACAACTACTTAAACAATGTCTGCTATCAAGGGAGGCCGGAGAACAACTGAATATGTTAAGCCAACACCTACAACAAAGAAATAATAGTTGTTCGGATACCAGGGAACGATAACGACCCCAAACTAACAATTTAGTATCAAATCCCAACAGCTTTAGGGTTGATAGAGATATTGATAACTACTTTCTGGAAGACCCCCTTGTTCCATGAAAGTAAACTCTCGGCCTAGTTAGCATAGGGATGACAAGATCATCACGCAAAAACCTAAAAGAGAAATTCTGAAGGGGAATGCACCCGTATGCTACCTTCATTTTAAGAAGAGGAAACAATGACTCACTTACTCTTAAATGCATATCTTAACTTTACAATCTCAACCTACTGTAGTCTCTTGGAAATGAAGCCACCGTCCCGCACAAATACAAGATCTGTGGGGGCTCCACACTTGCCAAACAATTGGCAAAGGAAGCCCATAAAGGCTAGAATATGTGGTGGTAATGGCAATTATCACAGAGTGTATGGTTGGAATGAAACAAGAGATATTTCCATGCAAAACAACGTGTTTGCGCACAAAACTAATCCAATTATATTGATTTTCCCACTCTCTTGGTTTGATCACAATGAAGAAGGCTAAAGTTGTTGGCAATGAATCCACTGGCAAAAGAGGGCCTATAATTCACGGGTGGAGGACCAACAACGTCCACCAAACCCTAACAAAGAGTTTGAGGATAAGCAACAACAGGTCTAGGCCCATGGATATAAAGGTCAACAAGGACCTTGTCAACCAACAAGCAAAAGCCACCTACCTCCTCTAATGTCAAACTTTTTATGTAATGTAATCCAAACTTCTCATGGAGAATGTAATACAACCTTGCTCGAGGCAGGCCTCATGTAGCATAGTTCACCAAAAAACCAAAATCTATCTTAATGAGCATTGAACGTGGGTTTATCCACTTTTCAAATAAAAAATAAAAAATAATAATAATGAAGTAAATTGTGTTATTTTATTAGCTTGCATATCTACAATGTATTAAATTAATGCTTTATATTTGATTATTTTTATTTCTTAAATATAGGTGAACACTCCTTTTTGAACCTTAATATATAACTTAATAAGTCTTGAGCAATTTTAATTATAGTTTACATTCACTCTAGGCTCCATATTTATTTTATGCCCTCAAACCCATGTTTTTGTATGGTAGATATAACAGAGGCCGAAGGCACCATAAGCACACTTTATTATCTACATGGGGGATGATAGATGGTGGTTTTGGGCATGTGGTTTCAATTATTAAGCCTACAACTTGTTGAAAACCATGCTCAATTTTAGATTCAAATAAACAAGAGAGAACTTGTCCATTTTAGCTAATCATCTCTATTTTTTAATGGATGTAAAGTGATTTGGTTGCAGACTTATGCTGAAACTTTGAATGGGGAAATTGTTGCAGGCACAGGCGTTGTGACTAAGGCTGGGATTATGATGGTTAATAGTAGTATTAGAGTAAATGAGTCTAGTATTAGCATGGTATGTAATTAAGGAAAGGAAGTGTGTAGAATGGCATCTTTCCGCTGTGGTGAGGGAATGCACTTGAAGTTGTTTGTTGGTATGCTTGCCCAGGGGTTGTTACAAATGTACTATATGTCACACTTGCTTTCAAATGAAAGGGTAGAGAATATTAAGCCACAACTTCGGCTTCTTCTTCCTCCTCGAGCCCTATTCTTCTTCTCTCTCAACCTCTCTCAATCCCTCCTGATTCCTCTCCTCCTCGCTCTGGCCTCACCTCGCCTACAATCTCATCTTCCCAATTTATCTCATCTTCCAACCTATCCCATCCTCACAAAGACGCTACATTGGTGCTTATCTTAAGCTTTTCTGCCTCCACCTCAACAATGACCGACTGATTGGATGACAACTTCCTTCGTACGGCCATCGATGAGCAGATCACCTCCTTGGGCAATAACGACTCACCATGATTAGTCTTTGGCAAATCTCGGAAAAGAAATTGGATGACTCTGCTATCAGCCGCAAAGATACCATCACTTCCCAACAAAGGCGACTATGAAGGAGAGGAGATGCCGCAAACTACGCCATCAACGAGATGCCTGCAAAGGTTAGCAATCTGGTCAAGGTGCGCCCCATCCTCTCGCCGTTGCTCCCAACCCCACCCTCCTTTCCCCATGCTACTCTCTTTTGCCATGGTCGTTTCCCCGCCCCTTCATCGTTCTGCACGGGGCCTTCCCAACCCCTCCACCATCGCCCCCACTCCTATCCGCCTTACCCAAACTTCGAAGTTCCTCGCTCACCCATGACCATTGTTGTTCAAAGATCATGACCTTCTACATGATCGCTCCGGCCTTGATGTTCCATTGGCTCCACTCCACCTCTCTCGGCCCTAGCCTTGGCCTCGAGTTTGTTCACAACCAGGAGCCGGCCGTCCGGCCGTCCTTCGCCAACCATGAGGCCGAAATTTGTTCAAACTCAAACAAACATCACGGTTACCATTCTACCTCGGCGAAGTTCGGCCTCCACCTCAAGATCTCCTACCTCCTCCGGCCTCAATCAGCTTTTGCCGGACTGGAGGACATCCAACGGGAGCTCCACCTCCCTCAGAAGCCACTCACCTTGCACGATGCCATGGGGATGGCCAAGCTTTGTCGAAGATAAATGCGTACCAGCCGCCAAATACCTCCTTCACGACATCGTAAGAACTCTCGACCTCCTTTTGCTCGCCTGACCACCCACACACCCGCCTTTCCCCGCTTAATCGAGGCACCGCCACTCATCCCTAAAACCACCACACCTCTCCCTATCAAAAGTTGTCGCGGCTACGTAGATGGTTTCACGGCTACAAGCATAAGGCCTGGCTCAATCAAGGGTAGCTGAGGTTCACGGCAAGGACATTACACTTCTGTCGCCCTCCCCAATTCCTTTGTCTCTTGGTCGACTTGGACGACGATCCTCCCCTCCTCTGATCCAGACCTTCGGTACATCTCACGGGATAGCTCTTGGCCCCCCACTCGGCGCTGCTGGCAGTACTGATGTCCGCCTCCTCTCTCAAAGACGATTCGCCTGGACTCCACCTTGAGGACAAGGTGCCGGGGGACGAAGAAGATATGCGTAATGTTGCGTGCACAAAGGCGTTGTGACTAAAGTTTGGGATTATGATGGTTAATAGTAGTATTAGAGTAAATGAGTCTAGTATTAGCATGGTATGTAATTAAGGAAAGGAAGGTGTGTAGAATGGCATCTTCTTTGCCAGGGTGAGGGAATAGACGCCGCGAGTTGTTTTGTTGGTACATGCTACTTGAGGGTTGTTACAAATCGACTCTATATATGTCACACTTGCTTTCAATGAAAGGGTAGAGAATATTAAGCCACAACTTCTCTTCTTCCTCTGAAGGCCCTCTATTCTTCTCTCTCTTCAAGCAACCTCTCTCAATCCCTCGATTCCTCTCTCCTCCTGCCCTCCACGCCTACCACAATCTCATCTTCCCAATTTATCTCATCTTCCCAACCTATCCCATCCTCACAGCACGCCTTCTGAAATGGCATAGGATTTGGAATCTATATGCCAATTGGGAATCAAGGACAGGGTACCTTTTTTCTGCTTTTATGTTAAGTATTTGAATTGGAGCCATTCAAAAGCTTGTTTCTCACAGCTAAGCTTAAGCTTTAAATTATGATTAATCATTCAGACTCTAGAGCTAGTTATTATTGAAATATATGAAGCGTGGGCAAGTGACTTGTTAGTTCTTTCATAGGGCCTCCTTCCTCACATGACTCTTATAAATTAGTCCTCCAAGGGACGTTGTGGGGCTTCCAGAGGAATGGAAATAGTCAAATGAGCACCACATGCATCGTAGCCACATCCATGTAGCAACCCTCAACATAAAACTGAAGCTGCAGCTACCATATATAAAATCTTCACATCTCTTTTATGTAAACATGCCAACATTTTATCTTCACAGTTTGGAGAGAAAAGTGTTGGTAGGACATGTTAAATAATCATTTTGTGCTATAATCAAAACTAGTAATCTCATATTATAGTTTTTTATAACATTAGATCAAACTCATCTACATTGTCATGAGTTTTCCTTTTTTCATCTTACAATCATCAAGTTGTAGTAGACAGTATATATATATACTTACTCTATATGATATCAAATAACTGATTCTTATATTGGGTGGATAAATCTTTGACCATCTAGTAATTTATAGATATGATTCTCACTCTTCTTTTGAGCTTACTTTTGGCAATTTTTAACACTGAATAGAACTCTTCATCTTAATACAATGTATGCGTTTGATTCACATTTAACAAAGTAAATATTGGATACTTGCATATTAATAAATAATGAATCTCTTAATCTTTTGAGTTGGATTGAGTTTGTAATATTTATTTTTGGTTTCTTTTACTCTACCGATCCAATCTAATGCACTTTCATGGTAATCTTTGTTTCTTTTTTAAACCTTCTACTACTACTATTTCTTGCTCTTCATGAATGCAAATTTAGCCATATCAGTTTGTGGAATATGAAGAAGGCTGTGACAGAAAATTATATATTGTTAATCTTGTCTTCAATGAAGATGACTCTAAGTGGTCTTTTACTAAAAATGAAAGGTAATATATAAGAGGACCCCACAACCC
This sequence comes from Dioscorea zingiberensis, assembly GCA_026586065.1. Classification (NCBI taxonomy): domain Eukaryota; kingdom Viridiplantae; phylum Streptophyta; class Magnoliopsida; order Dioscoreales; family Dioscoreaceae; genus Dioscorea; species Dioscorea zingiberensis. Next base: position 23,676,005 of record CM048818.1, on the reverse strand, counting down.
TCCTAGATCTTGGGAACCATTCCAATACCTCATCACTTCACCCAAAACCAAACATGAAATCCTATGGCAAGCACCTTATAGTTATTCTCTCTAGTTTTGCTTCTTCTTGCACCCTTCCTTGTTTTCTCTCCATGTACTTCTTTTCCCAGAAATGAAGTTGCCCTTTTTGAAGAGATTCTCACGTCCTAGATAGGTTGCTGAAACCTTTGAAGGCTTCTAAAGGCTATGTGGAGGATGCAGTTAAGATGAATCACAAGGCAAATGAGTGCAAGCTTCTTGAGGAAGATGCCACCAAGTACAAAGTCCAATCCCATACAAAAATTAGATATGAATCGTAGTCTCTTGGCAAAAGGAGAGGAAATTTTTTCTTTTAATATTTTACATACTGATTTTTTGTTTAGTTTTTAGGGTAAAATGTAGAAAGTTTTAGACCCCTTTTTTGGTCTTCAAATTTTAAAGTTCTCAAGGCGTATTGTATGGATAGGTCATTTGTTAGTGTTCTTGGTTAATCTTTTGTATTTATGGTTGCTGGCTTTGTATTATAACTTAGATGAAATTCATAGCTTTTTCCCCCTCTATCCCCCCTGCAATTTGGGTAAAGTTTTTCATGCTAAATTAGGAAGCTGTTATTATTATTGTTGTTGATGTGCCTTCAAGATATGTTCTTCTCCCTTTGGGATTAATGCAGAGATCTAGGATCAACCCGGAGCAAAGTTCATGAGATTGGTGGAGACTGGACTCTGAACTCTCATCAGCAATTTGAAGGAAAAGACCAACTGCGGTGGATAATCTCCTTCAAAATGGACTACCTCAACTTATTGGATCGCCATCCTCAAGCTAGATTGGGACATTGCATTTATAAAAGAGAGGAGGCAGGATGTGTTCTCGCTGTCCCTCAAATAACCTCGGGCTAAGTTAGGAGAGATGGAGAGAAGGCTCGCATGCTATGTAGAGATGTTTAGCAATTAAACAATCAATCTTGGAAGTGCAAAGAGGTGAAGTAGTGCATAATGTCGTATACCTCTAGTTCCATAAGTAAGATTAGGATTTCGAAGCTCCTCCCTTCTTTTATAGTAGTAGACCTGAGGGCTGCGTATAGGGTGATTGTAGGGATCCACTCTGAACACCCAGCTGGTGCAGCCGCGATTGAAGTTGTAGATTTATAATTGGGTCTCTATCTCAAGCTCTTTGTGCATTGCTTACAACGTGGTGTGTTCTAAGATTATTACATTATTAAGGTTGGCTGCTATATATTATTAGCTGCCATTATTATTATATATTATTATTTTGAAGTTGGGTATAAAAAAGCACAAGAAGTTGTTCAATGTTGTTTTGATCTCTAACTCTAAAAATAGTTTTCAAATCATTGAAACCTTTCACAATCTTGGTTATATAACATGGATTTTAAAAAATTCTTCATATAACGAAAAATAAATAAAAAGGTGTTTTGATAAATGCTCAGAATTCATATATTTTTAACAAAAACTCCTTTTTTGGCAAGAAGAACCTTGAGGCTTAGGCTCCATGCCCTAATTTCATACGGGTTATTATTTAACGACAGTATAGTAGGAAATTCATTTTTTCTTAATTATTAGTTAGGAATCTTTTATTGATGACGAAACTTAATCCCCAACTTTGTTTTTATTAAATTTCTTGCTGCTATATCACTAGCTACAGCAATTCAGCAAAAATTAAAAAAAGAGAATGCTAATTTATGTATTTTAAGATTTATAAGGGTGTATGGTTTTTTCTGTTTCTATTTCCTTTCGTCTCCCATATTTGTTTTTCTCTTGTTGCCTGATTTTTTAAATTTTTCTCCTTCCTCTAGTTTCTGTAGTATTTTATTTATATATTTGGTTTTGAATCAATCATTCATTTTATAGCATTTTTAACTTATTTTTATATTTTCAAAAACTGAAACTCTCATTTTGGGTAATGAATAAGCTATAAGATGACAAGGTAATGGCGTGTTGCTAACTCACACGTGGTTCTGTAAATTTAATTAAGTGTGGGGTTGCAAGGTTAGAGAAGTGAAAAAAATATATATCTTACGGGCTTCATGTGGTGTAACTGAGTGGTGCGCTTCTACTTCTGTTGTAACAATTCATGGCACCATCTCCGTGAGAACAATTTACCGGTTTTCCTTAGTCTCTTTCTTATTTTATATTAAGAAAGGGTGCGTTTGATTGCATTGACAAAAATGTAATTGAAAATATAACAAAAAATGCACAAAAGTGTGGAACGGAAGTTAGAACATATAGGGCTTCCAGGTGCAGTGCAAATGAGTTGGAGATAGCTTTCGGAAATCAGTGATGGGAAGTGGTCCTGAAGCAAAAACACACCCTGCAAAGTAAGGCAAAAGCGAAACGACACTCCAAGCTAATCCCTTTCTCCGCATGGGATGGACAACATGGAAGCACGCTAGGACAAACCAAAAGCCTTTTAGTGGGAAGGCACCTCCCAAATGTCCTCTGAGCTCCTTAGAGGCGATAGAGGACACCAATTTCCTTACCAAAGCACTCTCACAACTCCAATGTCGGCTACCAGGGTAAGCAGAAAGTTGTGTTGCCGAAGTCGCTTGTGTACCTCCAAACTTCTAGAAGGTGTCTCATATTTTTTTGTTATATTTTAAGATTTTTTAAATCTTAAAATAATAATAACTTATAATAATAGATTATTATAATATATTGATATTTTATAAATTTTTAATTTTAAATTTTATTGATATCGCTATTGGAGGCTCTCTTATAAAAATTTAAAACCTTTAAATTTTTTTAAAAAGAAGGCTCCCTTCCTCATAATCAATAACTACTATAATAATAGATTATTATAATATATTGATATTTAAAGCAGGAAATTCTTAAATTTAAATTTTAATATCTATTGAGGCCCTATATATAAAATTTAAACCTTAAAATTTTTGTAAAAGCTTATCTATTGAAAGCCTCTTATAATAATAACTATAATAATAGATTATTATAATATATTGATATTTAAAAAATTTTAATTTAAAATTTAATATCTATTGCAAGCCTCATATAAAATTTAAACCTTAAATTATTGTAGTTATAATAATTATTTGTATGATAAATTAATATTTAAAAATTTTAATTTAATATCTATTGGAGACCTCCTACTATATTTGAACCTGAAATTTACGGTTATTTAATTTTTTTTAATTTAATATCTAGTCAATTATATATCTTTTATCATCTAACTTTTAAAATAAAAGATAATAAACTAAAGTTTTAATTTTTTTAGTTTAATACAAAATTAAATTTATATATTCTCCCAACTACCTTATTAGTTGTTAAAAATCTAATCCCAAGAATTATTAAATATGTAGCCCTTTGTAATTTAGTACCTGGCCATTCTCTCTATTATAAATTGAGATTGTTTTTTAATTTTTTTTTATCTTTACTCTTTTCAATCTTTGCTTTGAGTTCTTGTTTGCAATATTCAATCGACTGAATGTCTCAAGAAAGATTAAATGGATTAGCCACATTATGAATTGAAAAAGGAATATTATAACAAATTGATTATAAAATTTTAATTAATAACTTCGCATCGAAAAGCAAGAAAAATAAATTTTAAATAATTTTTTGTAGTAATTAGTTTTTTTATATTTTTTCAAAAAAAAATAAATCTCTTTTTATAAAATAATCTATTTTTATTCTATTGTTTAAATTTTTGTTTGTTTGTTTAGATTTTTTATTTTTATTTTTGGAGTAGCTATAGAATTACTTTCCTATCAAAACCAATAAGAGTTATCATGTTAATATATAAAATAACTAAAAAAATATCTCACTTAAGTGGTTGTTTAAAAAAATAAAAAATTTAATTTATATTAAATAATTAAAGGCCTCATTTTAAAATCTCGCTTTAGGCCTCCAATTCTCTTGAGCCGCCCCTGCTCCATATAAACCAACAATTGAGGACTTAGATGACAGCGAGTGGGCTGAGGTTCACTTCAAGTGTCGCCAGCAAGTGGTTGAACATGAACTGGGATGAAGGATAAAGCCAGACCTCAAAGACTCACTGACCCACAATCCACACATCTATAAGGCTAATTTCGTGTGTGGATAATGTCTCCGGTCGGGTCATCGAAAGCGCATTTAATGCTGTAGAGATATAACGCGGTCGCCATTGCGGCGAGGCCTGACACCGCCATGAAATACGATGCGCCGACCGTAGGAGGGAAAGTGTAGAGAGACGTAGAGCAAGACCAAGGATAAAAGAGGAGCCTGAAATAGCCCGAAAGGAGTAACTTGAGAAACCAAATCGCCTTGCTCCGCTAAAATCAAAGAAGCCTCCTTCACGGCTGCGCGGCGTAACGGGGACATTCACACCATCTTACTATTCCTAGATAGCGAGATTGTTACAGTTAAGGAGCACCTGAAGAAATTCACAATCACCTCAGTAGTAGAGTGTCTAGCAACTAGCAAGGATGGCAAAGGATCGGCCCTCGCTCACAGCGGCGCTACGGGAGGCGCTCGGAACACAATGGGATGGACCTCTAAACCATTCAAGGATGGACAATTTATAGTCTCATGTCTGGAGGAGACGTGAAAATTAGAGAAGGTTGGGACTATCCACCTTCCCCGTTTCTCCTTCTTCTTCGAACCTTGGAGGCTAGATCTTTGGAGATAGGAGAAAGCAGACGGGGAGCACAGATGGTTGCTCATCAAAGGCTTGCTATTGTTTTGTTGGCATCGAGACACTATTATCTGCCTACTAAAGCCAATTCGAGAGCTGATCTTTGCGGATGAACATAGAACCGAATTTGCTGACGATGTCCACGCAACGATCCTAATTGGGCAAGGGAAGGAGCTCCCAGCTATAATTAAGGAAAGTATTGGAACTAGAAAGCACGAATTCACTGTGAAGATGGAGTCTGGACAGCAAGATCTACCGTAGAGCAGAGAAAAAAGGGAGAAAAATAGGGGGGCTCAGTGGTCCTTTGCGAGGCCAGCAAACCAACAAGAAAGGACCTCGGAGTCGCTTCAGAGGGATGGAAAACCACCACTAACACGTGAGGAGAAGGAGAACGCCATTACTGGGGCCCCTGAAAGCCTAACAAAGTCGATCAGTGGTCGGCCACCGACCGAGATACCCATCAACAAAAGGGACGCCGCACCATCGAGGAACCGTAAGTCTTACTGGGACCGGGTCCATCACTCCCTAGAGACCAAGGGATCTTTCAGACACCGAGCGAGGTCAACGAGGACCGCCAGATGCCAAGAGTCGCCGGCCTCACCGTGTTACCAGGGTCAACCTCCGGAAAGCAGGGGAATAGTGTATGACTAGGTACAAGTGTCACCTCCGTGATCGGTTGGTTCCGACTAAGTGGAAGACCGACCCAAAACTCGATAACGGGCCACTCTTACTCAAAGTTAAATGAGGGATGACGCTGACCAATCAAGGGCTTAAGGGTCTTACCGAAGTCTCAATCCATGAGCGGTGCATAGATCACACACACAATCAAACCCCATGAATGAGAATAGACGAATATGAGCTGCATCAAATGACTCCCTGACATGTGTCTTATCACCATAGAGAAGCTACACGGCTCATGGGTGGACGTATTGAAAGGCCGCTAAAGCAAAATTAAATGGGCCATATAAAGGCTACCCATTTTAAATTCTCAGAATTTTGTTTAAAAAATTTAAATAGTTAATTTATACCGAATCGCTTTGCCTAATAGGCAAGAGTTAAAACTTTCAAAATTGTGAAACTGTACGTAAATGGTAAAAATGGACAAACAAATTTTTAGAGGGGAAAATGATGAAATTTGGGTGGAAAATGACACCCACCTGCCAAGCCGGTAGTCGAGATGCGACCGAAAAAGCTTCCAATTGGGATTGAACGCAATTCCAACAACTTGTAGCTTAAATTATGGTTGATAGACCAAGGACATAAATGACGCTTTGTTATTAAATGTTGAAGAAGGATTAATGGGCTTGCATATGATAAACCTCCCAAGTTGAAGACTTAAGTGTAAGCTGCTGACTCATTAATCAAAAAGACTTTACATGTAAAGCTATTTAAGAAGGTGGGGTTACGTGCAAAAACGATGTTACATGTGACATCCCTTTAGAGAAAAGAGGCTATATACAAGAGGTCATAAATTACATGAAATAATAGGTGCGGGTGAGCCCAAGGATTCTACCAATTGGGCCAACTCAATCGAATGGTTTGGAACCATGTCCATTCCTAAGCACTAACTTATAATGAGTTCAACTACCTAATTAGATTCAACCCCACCACATTACAAAGCGAATCTCAGTGTTGAATGGCATCTAGTCCAACGGTGACCCTCATGAATGCATGGGTAATAACACCCCGCATGGCTTCACATGGCAGCCAAGTTGAAACTTAGTTCAAGGAGAATTTTGAATATCAAAACCCAACGCATGGAGGAGGGGAACCGTGAGGACCTGAGAAACAAGTAGTAGAGAACCCCTAGGGCTTAGTAGTGATTCCATATGCCAAGACATCCTTTTCCCTTTCTTTAGTCCCATCTCCAGAAATTTATAGCTGAAATCCCTCCTTTGACGTAGCAACTACAGCCACTAAAGACTTGACTAGAAAAGCCAACTACCAATCGGCTGGAAACGGGGGTGAAGAGACTTCTCCCTAACCTATAGGAGGCTCTACTCTTTGTCTTCTCTACATGCATAGCTGGGACACCGAGAATACCACTGAAGTTTGAAGGCATTGTGGTACTTGCTCAACCGATGCTACCGAGGATTCCGAGGATAGGCAACGGCCGCTGCATCGGAGCACATGGCACACCACAAGAGAACCAAGGCAAGAAGATCAGTTGAGGAACCGTGAAGACTACCGGAGTTGGACCCTCTAAGCTCTTATTTCTCCCTGGTGTTAGTCATAGAGTATATGAACTCTTGTAGCCACCGCCCTGATGATCAGAAATTATAAGGATAGCATGGGAGATAGAGTTAAGGAGAAGACCTCAACATGTTTCCTTCTTCCCTTCAAAATATGAGCTATGATTCCTCATCTAAAGGGTGTTGGTGCCCAGCTTAGTCTTGACTGGTGTGCCGAGGAAGGAGTTCATTCATCCTTCTACTCTGCCAACCGGATTTTTCTCTTTGATCAACCCAAATACCGATGGTTTGGAAACTCCATAGGCTAGTGTATTACTTTCTCCTGAGGAAAGTAGAAGCATAAACCTATGTTTTAAGAAATCACTTGGCATGATAATTGATGCGCGAATTTTGCAAGTGTAGGGGTTGTGTCAAGTGTACTTGAAAGAGTAGGGATGTCGGGCCACCATGGACTAAGAAATACTAGTACTAACTATAATTCTATTATCTAGTCTAACCAAATTGTATGATGTAGAGAAAAAAACAAAAAAATAATCTAAGTGCTAAACCGGGACTAATGACGAATTGACATTTGGGAAAAGTCAATCATGAATAGGGTATTCGGGCAATGATTCACACTCTGTTTTTATAATGATATAAAAATGATATCAATGTTAATGGTTGCAGGTTTTGGACCAAGTGTTCCTAATGTGTATTAAATCCTCTCTCTAGCCCACTAATAGCTAATATCCTTATTGCATTAATACTTTGGGAACCTAAATCTTGGGAGAGTTATAGGAATAAGACAGTTGAAAGAGTCACTCTCCTTAATACCCTATCTCTAAGCACACTCACAACTTCCTCCATTAAGATAGATCTACACATGGGTAGGCATTTGTTTCTTCCCCCATATGGATCATAATAGAATTTAGGGTTGTCGCTACGTAGAAAACTATTTCAATAAAAGCACGCTTTCAATAGATACTCAAAATTGAAATAACCAATTAACTATTAAAAATTAATGTCAAAGATAATACTTAAGACGATTTTTCATCATGACTAAATACCTAACAAGTTAGTTCCCTGATAAGTGCACAATTATACATTTATTTCTATCATATTTGCATGCACTTACCTCGTTGTCTTGCATTAATTTCTCTATTTTTTGTACTTATTTAGGTTTGTTTTGTGATTCAAAGGTGTAAAATGGACACCGGACAAAAGGAGCGGTGAAACCGTGACAAACCACAAATCTAAAATCAAAGAAAATATGGGTTTTCTTTACAAAAGATGTGCACGACACTCACGAAAGCAATTATACACTCTCGTCGCAACTCTTGGATCCAAAAACGCTGTGAATTCCAAACTGGCCGATGACTTGCATGGGCATAGATTAGATACGTACCGTACATTAATATGAAATCTATATAAACCCACTGAGGCTATTGGAAAAGGGGACTTTGGTAGATTGGTCTTCGGTGGGTGTTCCGAGCAGCAGCTAGGGTTTCTAGAGAAGATTGAAGGCGGAGAAGACATCGAGGAAAGGAGCCCCGTATTTTCAATTATGTCTTTCTCCAATATCTTTGTTATGATTTCCATTAGCATGCGAACTAAACCCTTTTTGTGGTGATTCGGACACATGAACTTGAATTATTTGTTAATTGAACTCCTTTAATTATTAGCTTTTCCCTTTATTGATAATTCTTGTGAGCCTGCGGTTTTGATTGATTGCAATTATAATTGCATGAGCCATGTCATATACCCTACTATATTCTCACTGGCATACATGGTGTGTTTACGGGTTATGATTTTCATGTCTCGCACACCTTGGTCTATGTCTCTATGTTAGGTCATAACTAGGCATACGTAATTGAGTCTAATTTGCTTGCCGAGAGATCGGATGCAGTCTCTAGATGGTGCAATTATCGAACTCCCAAGAATTAATTAATGGATAGCTAATATTAGGAAGTCAATTATTAAGAAAGGAATTCTAAAGGGTTGTGATCTGGGGTGCCACGTCTCTTCTCTGATTGCCCAGAACCTACCAACTATTCTAGTTAGTTCCTTTCTAGGATAAGTAATCAAACAACAAACATCTCCTTTCTTCTTAAACTAGATAGCAGAATACAATTAGTACTAGTATTCCAATCCTTGTGGATTCGATAACCCTATCTTTGGGTACTTTTACTACTTGATCGACTTCAGACACTTCATGCGGTCAGCTTGTCGCAAGCACTCGTATGCATCAAGTTTTTGGCATCGCTACGGGGTTGGCAACATCTGAAAATTAGAATTTGTTATTCTGAAGTTATTTTGTCTTGTTATTTATAAACAATAATAAAAAATAATAATAAAAAATCATGAAAACAAAAAGTCGCTTTGTTGAAAAGTTTCATAAGCCCAATTTAAAAATATTGCAACGGATTAATAATGTTTAATACCTTCTTTAGATGATGAAGGGCACGCATACATGACACACTATGACCAATCCTTAATCGGAGGATATCCTTTGCATACCACATTTATCACATTAAGATAGGATCATGAGAATCAGGCGCGGGGTAAAAAATTTATTTGGAAGAGGTAATGCACATATTTAAGGAAAATAAAGAACTATTCTTGACTCAACCCTCAAGCTACAAAACAACCTACATAGAGAAAATCTTTCTCCATCTCCTCGAGAATACCAAGACTTGATAATCTCAGAATGTGAGGAACCCTAATATCTTCAAGGAATAAAAGCAATTTTGAACACATATGAGAAAGTAGTTGAAAGTACTTTCAAGAAATCACCCCACGTGAAGATCCAATAAGAAGATGTGGATAAAAAATGAGACCATCTATTGTGAAGCATAAGAGTTAGGATTAAAGAAAACTACCTTCGTACTTTGTAGTATGCCTTATCCGAAGAGAATGCTTAAACTTCTAGTTATTATCTCCTCCAAAGATGGAGACGAAACGTAAGGAGAGGTTATTATCAATGCTAAAAAGGCATAAAAGGGGTTGGTACTGGAAGATAGCGGATATTAAGAGGAAAAATCCAACCTTCGCATACACACAAGATTTTGATAGAAGATACCAATTAAGGCAAAACCCAAAGTTCAACCGGGAACCCAAACATGAAGCGTGAAGGCGTAAGTAAAAACTCGCCGACGCTGAAGTCATCTATCCATTTCTATACTTCTGGGTCACTCGCAAAAGTGGTTCCAAAGAAAGGAGTGATGATCACAGTAGTAAAATAAAAAGAAACGAGCTCTATCCCAACAAGAACTATCACAGGGTGGAGCGTGATACATTGATTCATCGAAAACTCAACGATGCTACCGTAAAAAGATTATTCCCAAAGACACTTCATCGAAAAAGATGTCGGAGTGACTCTTAGGCCATTACTACTATTGCCTTCCCGGATGGAATCGTCCGGATACCTACGTATCCCATAGCCCTCAAGACTAAGAAAACGGGCATTTACATGTCCATACAAGACGCTCAGCCTATCACGTAATGCCCTCTCGTTTGTGTAATGCACCCCGCCACTTTAAAATGTTATATGATGTCTATTTTGATGATTTTTTAGAGGATATCATGGAAGTTTTTATGGATGATTTTTCTGTATTTGGCGATTCTTTTGAACTATGTCTCCATAATCTAGAACGGGTTTTGCAACGTTGCCAAGAAACCAACCTGATTTTAAATTGGGAAAAATGTCAGCTCATGGTCCAAGAGTGCATAGTCTTAGGACACAAAATTTCTAAACATGGTATAGAGGTAGATAAAGCAAAAACTGAAACCATTGAAACATTCCCACCCCCTCGTGACAAGAAAAGTTGTTAGAAACTTCCTAGGACATGTCGCTTTTATCAAGGTTCATAAAAAGATTTTTCAAAAATTACTAAACCTTGACTAAACTACTAGAAAAAGATCCCACCTTTGATTTTTACAAAAGAATGCATGAAATCATTTACCACTTTGAAAAACAAATTTTGGTCGAATGATCTTCCATCCAATCATGGTGGCCCCCAAATCTCGAAGTTCACCTTTTGAACTAAGTTGTGATGGAAGTTATTTTGTAGTTGGAGAAGTTTTAGAAAAAGAAGGGATGGCACTTTGCCCAATCTACTATGCAAGCAAGACATTGATGACGCCCAAGAAAACTACACAATGAAAAGAAGTTATTAGTTCCTCAAGCTTAAAACATTAGACAAATTCCATCCTTATTTAGTTTTGTTGAGAGTAATTGTTTACGCTAACCATGCAACTCTAAAACATTCTCTGAACAAACACGCATGCTAAACCTCGCTTAATTCATTGGGTGTTGCTATTGCAGAATCTCGATCCGAGATCGTGGAGAAACAGGGATTCAGAAAACGTAGTAGCTTCCATCATATATCTCACTCAGAAGGGTCCCATCACCTAGAATGAGAAGTTAGATCGGCCACGATGCATTCTTGGATGAGCAACTATACCTAATGGAAAAGTTGAGGAAGATGAAACTTTAATTCACCGATTATACAGATTATCTTGAGGTTGCACACTTCCGTGGGAGCTTTCAACCAAAGAAAGAAAAGTTTTTTTCGACCGCGATATTGTTTGGGAAGATCCTACTGCAGACTGCACTTTAATTTGCAGCAGTACTCAAGTAGTCGTAAGATGTGTGTCACATGACGCATACGGCATGAGATACTCAAACACTGTCACACCATACCAATAAGAGGACACTTCAATGTAAACAGAACAACGGAAAAAGTTTGCAGCTCCGGATTCTTTTGCCTACAATGTTCAAGGATACACAGGCATTCATCCAAACCTTCGATAGATGCCAAAGGGTAGGAATCATTTCTAAAAGGGACGAGATGAATCAAAACCCAATTCAACAATGTGAAGTGTTTGATGTCTGGGGAATCGACTTCATGGGAGCCTTCCCCAACCCCAATGGGAACAAACGCATCTTGGTCGTAGTAGACTACGTGTCAAAATGGGTAAACGCTCAAGCGTTACCAACCAACGATGCTAAGGTGGTGGTAAAGTTCCTCAAGAAACTATTCTTCCAATTCGGTACACCACGTACAATCATAAGTGATCGAGGGACACATTTCTGCAACACACAATTTGAGAAAATCTTGAAGAAGTACAGGGTGACACATAAAATGGCCACCCTATATCACCCATAAACAAGTGACCAAGTTGAAGTCTCAAATCGGAATTAAAATGGATTCTTGGAGAAAACAAGCATAACATAACATATGTGATTGGTCGAAAAATTGGATGATGCACTATGGTAGACATGGCGTTCTTATAAGACCCCAATCAAAAGTATTCCATACCATTGATTTATGGCGGTAGCGCAAAATGCATCTTACCAAATCCAGAACATCGAGCATGTTGGGAAACAAAATTCTGGAATTTCAATCTTGAAGAAGCTGGGCGAAAGCAAAAATTCTAGCTGAACGAATTGGACAAGTGGCGCGAGAACGCTTATGAGAATGTCAAGTTATACAAGGAGCGCATCAAGCTATTTCATGATTCATATATAAAGAAGAGTCGGCACTTCAAGATAGGTGATCAAGTTCTACTCTTTAACTTATGCTAGGTTTATTCCCAGGAAAACTCAAGTCAAAATGGTCCGTATTAATTTCACCGTAACTCAAGTTTCACCACATGGAGCAATTGAAATCACGCATCCAACCAAGGGCATGCACAAGGTAAGTGAGCAACGGCTGAAGCCATACATAGTGGGTGAAATCCGCTTCAACAAAGAAAGCGGGAGGCTCTACCTATTCGAGCCTCACTGAACATAACAAGTATATCAAGCTAATGACATTAAACAAGTACTTCTTGGGAGGCAAACCCATGTTAGGTTAGTTTTTTATTTCATCATTCTAGTTTGCTTTAAGATTTTAGTTAGACATACGATCGCGGTAAACTATCCTTTTCGATGATGATCTCAATAATTTTGTGGCCCCCAAATGCTGTGAATGATCAAAACCTTTTTCTTTCTGGCTACACAACACACATGTCCAGGAGAAATTGAGAAGAAGGACGGGCTATGAAGCAAATAGAGAAATGCACGGGTCCATGCACGACTGTGCTTCAGACCGTGCACATATTGGGAAATTACACTCACAAAAGTGATCGCTACGCACGGTCGTGCAAAAGACTTGCACGAGCATGTATCAAGCGGGGCGCTAACGCTTTTAAGTCCGTAAACTTGCATGTGCATCCGCGACACCCGCAAGTGACCGCGGCATCTCTAAGGAAATTCAAGACACAATGACTTGTGAAACATATCGCCGAAAGCTTCTTACTTGCACAAGCGTGCAACTCAAGCGGCGAGAGATGCATGGGCATCCACACGCCCCATGCAACAAATCGTGTCTCAAGCATCGCGGACCGTAAATCAAAGCTTCAATTTTCATACCCACACGGCCAATTAAATCTTCTAAAGGCGTCCGATACTATTCTACAAAAACTCGAATTCCTACATCAAGTTCGCACCCAACTTTATCCATATAAAACATAAAGACTGGTAGGATCAAGTATCCTTCTCCAAACACAAGCAAGGCTCACTCTCACCGCCACCACTATGCTCGAAAGTAGGAAGCAATTAACATCACATCTCAATCCATGACTAGGAAGAGACAATGAGAAGAAAATCCCAATCCCTCTCAACTAATGCCCGATTACTGGCCATCAATGAAAGATATGCTCGACTACAACAACAGAGATTCCCGTGATTTACGGAAGATTGATTGGAACATCCTGAAGAGGTGGGCCTCACAAACAAGGTATGACAACTCGCCATGGGAGCATGGGACCGCCTCCTAGAAATAAAATGAAGTGACATACCAAGAGCTTACACTAGAAGTCCTATCAACCCTCACAATCATCAAGGGGTGGTTTCTTGGCACCAACAAGATTAGATTGAATTTCATATAGGAGGCACTCATTAGCAAAATGAGTTACATGGAGTTCGCGATAAATCTTGGCCTCCATGAATTAGCTGCTACTGCAACATATGAGTACAACTTGTTACTTACAACACAAAAAAGAGGGAGTGGGGATTCTGCAGATGACATGTTGGAGGAGTTTCAAAGACCGACTGCATTTCACGACCCACACCTATCAAAGGCTTCCTAGCCACGCCCCCTCGGCCTCGTGCATATTCACACGCCTTCTTAGCCACTCCATTGCTGTGCAGCGATAGTAATCGGGCGTAGTCGCCAGAACCAGAGACTTCTTATTCCTGTTGAGCATATCGACGGATTCAAATTGCATCTCGGATTGGTTGTAGCTCAATTCCTCTTATATTAGGGGACAAACTCCAGAGTATGAGTGATATTCGTCGGACCTTACATTACGAGTCTCGCAAAAGGGATGCGGCTACTATCCAAAACAACGATCGAGAGGATGACAATTGTGGGGCGGTCGACGCCAATCACCCTAGAAACCATGCGAGTAATGAGGATGCTAATGGTTGTCCATACTCCACATGGCATAAAATACACATGTCCAACCCCCACAGAACCAATAATCATAAAAAAAAAAACTAGAACTGCACCACCACTTCTACCACAAGGGTCAAGATCCAAGTCAACCCTAGTCGACACAGCTACATTTTAGGGATGGGTAACGATAGCACTCATCCGGATAGTATCTTACACACATGACACAAAGGATATGGGGGCGGACGAGGAGGGACATGTTGATGTTGACGACGAGGATAACCTCGGCACTTGATCGTCATTGTTATCTTTTTATTTTACCACTTTTGGATTTTCTTTTTACGTTGAGTCAGTTTGTCAATAAAGGGTTTAGTCTTTCTATATGCTATGGAGCCTCACCTTTTGTGCCTTCAATGTTCTCAGGATACTTTGAATTTCACACATGGCAAGAAACACAAAGTAATCGGATACATCACGCATACACAATTAAATAAGTCACTTTCTTCTCCCATATTGATTTCACATGTCATATCTTTTAGTGATATATTGTGTGCATTGGGGACAATGCACAATTTATGTGGGAGGAGAGAGGGGGTGTTAACCGTCAGAAATTATATTTTCTATGATGAGTGCCTTCGATTTTAGGATGGTCTATGCTAAATTATCGTATGCGTAGTCCACTTTTGTGTCTAGGTCAACATTAGTGTTGAAGGCTAAATTTTCTCAAAATTAGACTAATAATTTTGCCCTCACCATATTCCTCACAAAGTCTTGAGCACAAAACCATAATTGTGTTGTCACTTGGTCCGCTTAGGCTTGGATTCCTCACTCAGTTTGCAACCACTAGTTTATGTTATTGATATAAAAAATAAAAAATAAAAAAAAAAAATAAATACAAGGTATGTATTGATCTTTTAGTATTGAATAAATTCGGAAAGTCGGATCCCTTCCGATGCCCTACCAAAAAGTAAGTTGGATTCATTAGAACTTCAACTAAAAGATGGTAGAAAGAGCTATCACCTTTGAAGCGAAAGTCGCTCTTGAGTGGTCGTGATCTTAGGCATCACAAATGTTCACTTGATGACCTACTGGGAAAATGGCTACCTAATTGGATGTATGCAATTACTACCCAACTAGAAGTTTCAAAAAGAGCTTACTTTAGAGAATAAGGTATATAACCATTGGAGTCGCGGATTGAGTCGTAAGGGCACCATGGAAAGGGTCACACACACACGGGGAGTGTGAGTACAAGGCAAAACTTATTTTCCATTAAAACTATTTATAGTATTCAAAGACTGTGTTTTCTCGGCACCTGAGGAACTCCTAACTATTTTGAGATCGGAGATTTTGCACTTATCTATTTTCCTTATATTTTCTTTGCTTAAGGACAAACAAAAGTTCAAGTGTGGGGTATGATAAGTACACAATTAAACATATATTTCTATCATATTTGTATACACTTATTGCTGTCTTACATCAATTTCTCTTTTTGTACTCTTTTTGGTTTGTTTTGTGATCTAGTATGTAAAATGGACACTGGAGCAAAAGGAGTTTTAGAAACTAACAAACCATGAATTTAAACTAGCTAAATAAGGGCTTTACAAAGATGTGCACTACTTAGGAGCAATTGTGCATATGCACATGCCTCGCAGTAACCGCCTGGATTCAAAACATATGAATGCCACCCGCAAATGACTTGCACGGGCATGGATTAGATGCGCTCACCTGTGCTATATTAATATGAAATCTATATAAACCCACTGAGGCCATTGGAAAAGGGGACTTTGGTATATTGGTCTTCGATGGGTGTTCTGAGCGGCGGCTAGGGTTTCAAGAGAAGATTGAAGGCGAAGAAGACATCGAAAGCAAAGGAGTCCTCAGAGCTTTCAATTATGTTTTTCTTCAATATCTTTGTAATGATTTCCATTACAATATGAAGCTAAACAACTTTGTGGTGCTTCGACACATGAACCCTTGAATTATTTGTTAATTGAACTCCAAGTGAATTATTTGCTTTTCCCTTTATTGATAATTTTGTAATCCTACTTGATTGATTGCGATTATAATTGTACATAATATAGCCATAATCATATACTCAAGTTATATTCTAACAAAGTATTAACGTGGGTGTTTTTCTTACCGTTATGATTTGTATGTCATTATTTGCCTTCATTCATATCTCTTTGTTAGGTCATAATGAGTCCTGGGATGGTATTGCTTGCCGAGAGATCGATGTAGCATGTAGATGGTGTAATTATCGAACTCCTGCAAGAATTAATCAATGGATAGCTAACTATTAGGAAGTCAATTATTAACAAAGGAATTATGGGGGATTGCGATCCGGGGTACCAAAATTGCCTCTTTCTCTTCCCATTGCCCATATAACCCACTCACTATTCACATGCTGAGTTCCTTTTCTTGTAGGATAAGTAATCAAACAACAAACATCACCCTTCATTTTAGCCTAGATAGTAGAAGACAATTAGTACTAGTATTCCAAAATTCTTCGTGGATTCGGGATAATCCTATTTTTGCGTGACATTTACCTACCTTCTGATTGACTCTATACATACTTAGGGAGTGCCAGTCACAGTCGCATACACCTCGTGAGACGTTGCATTCAAGTTTTGGAAGGCCGCAAGGTCACTGGAGTGGAAAATACTTTTGGAATCAAGTTAGAATTTTGTTGTCTAGTTATTTTATCTTTTTCTTTATAAAAATAATAAAAAATTCAAGAAAAACAAAAAGGGTCGCTTGCTAAAAAAAGCTTTATAAGCCTCCAATCAATTGAAAAATAATATAATATTATTGCCGTAAAGTGATTAACAATACCGAAGTTTACCCCTTTCACTTCGTTGATCAAGGGGGTAATGACATGACTCACTAAGTGGCTTCTTCAACCTTCTTTCACTCAGAGGATCCTCCTTGCATACCGCATTTTACTCTAAGCATTGAGACAAGATCAAGTGATCATATGAATTAGCGACGTGGGGGTCAAGAAAATTGGATTTGGAAGAGGTAATTCAAGCAGCATTTCAAGGAAAAAATACGTAATTGTCCGTGGACTCCAACCCTCAAGTAATCGAACTGAACAACAACCTACATATAGCAAATCTTCTCTATCTCTAAGAGTACCAAAAGAGACTCCGACACATCCTAATCCTTAAGGACCCCTAATACTCTAAGCAAGGAATAGAAGCAATTTTGAAATTTCCAATTTAAGAGGACCGTACTGAAAGTACTTTTTGATGGAAATTACCCCTTGGGAAGATCTAAATAAGGAGTTGTAAGCGTAAAAATAAGACCACTCTATTATGGAAGTTTCTTCCGAAGTTAGAATTGAAGGCTGTAAAATCTACCTTCACTATTTGGAGTATGCCTATCATCCGAGGAAAATGTGAAACTTCCAATGTACCAGTTATCCTGCTCCAGTCTACCCTGGAGACGCGTACAATAGGGAGGTTGTTGTCAATTCTAAAAGGCATTAAAGGGCATTGGCATAGAAGATAGCTGCATATCAAGGGATTAATCCAAATTTTGCAGTACATAAGATTTTGATGGAAGACCATTAGAAACCCATAAGAACTGCAACCGCCGAAGATCGAATCCAAACAATGAAGGAAGGTGAAGGCAAAAAGTAAATAAATAAAATCATGGTAGACATTGAGTCATCTACCCGCATTTGTGATAGTTCTTGGTCCGCCCTAAGTAAGTGTGTGGTTCTCAAAAAGAAATAAGGGATGACTATTGTGCGTAAAGAATGAAACAAGCTCATCCAAACAAGTTAAGAACTGCCATTGTGGCTGAGGTGCATGTATCAACTTCTCAAAATCCTCAATGTGATGCTTTGGTAAAAGAATCTACCAAACCAGCCTATGCATATATATCCTTTTTGTGAACCTAAGTAATAAATGGCTAGTAACCTATGTAGGCATGAACACACATATAGTTAGATTATGATTCGCAGTTTGGTAATGGGATAAGTCGTAGTCATCGTGATCTTCCTCACCCTCAGCCCTGCTTTGATTATGTGTATAATTTTAAAGGGTGGTTTATATACACCTAACAACTATCGCCTATTTTGAGTGCATGAAAATTAAGAGTATATAAAAATAAATACTCTTAAGTCAAATGACTTTACCGATTGTAAAATCCATAATTTAGAATCGCTATATTATTGGCTATAGCATCTTGTTATGAAAGCGTTGAAAGTCAAGTATGAGGAGGATTCAAAAACATGTAGTAACTCTCTATAATCAAGCAAAAAGAGTAAATATCCCATATGAATATTTCTTTACTCAAAATATCCTGATTTCTCAAAAATGATTTAATACATGTGAACTCTGGCTTCTTTCCTCTTTTCCATGTTTTTTAGTCTAAAATGAATTATGCAGGATTCTATTACCTACTACATGCTTTGTTTTTTGGATATTCCATAGGATTCCTATGTTTACGCTTTTATACAGCTTTGATAAAGTGTTTTTCTAAGTAGATCCTACAACAAACCCAACTATAGAACCAACTGATTATGTTTCTCGCTTCTAAGATTTTCATTAGATTCTCCACATGCTATAAATGGGAACTTACTAAAAATTGTACCCCCACTTTTTTCTCTCTCTTAAGAAAAAAAACCCCTTCTATTTATTGTCAAGACTAAAACTCAATGCTTATTTGAAACTAAGATTGGAAAAATAATTTGAACTATCAACAAACTCCTAGATTCTATACATGTATCAGCTCAAATCGTGACAAAGATTCTTCTTCCAACCCTAACATCGTAACACCCTCCATGGAGTTTTCTTTAGTTCACAAGCTTCACAAAACGCCTCTATACAACCCTCACATGAAGTGTTTTAAGAAGTGTTAATATGTACAACCAACAACACTTGATGTGGCACCAAATCCACAACATTCCCTCATTAAATTTTGATGCCTCACCTTGTAAATGACCCTCACCCCCATAATTCCTTGTAATTTATTAAAAAAATAATATATGTTATATTATGTTGTTTCAGTCCGCCATCTTGTAAAGGGGTAGAATTATAAGCTTTCTTAAAGTGAGGGGCTTTGCATGCAAAACACCCAATTGAAGGGGCTTCGCACTATAATGATATTTCGGGATCAAGGACCTAAAGTGCTATTAAATCCAAACCTTCATGAATCTTATGCTAATCAAGCCCCATGGTTTAAAACTAAAGGCAGAATCGGTAAAACGGGTTAACCCCTTTTACTTCAACCATAATGCGATGTGATCTCTTAGCTATCACTCGAATCAAATCCATTGCAGGTCCTAACTTTTGCTTTAAAAAAGTAGAAGAAAAATGATGAAAAGATGATTGTTTCTAATCAAAAGGACATAAGAGTCAAGTTATAGCCAATCCCTAGTAGTGCCCTCTCGCCATGCTCTAAACCTTCAGAATCTGATCAACGGACTTTCTCGAGAGCACCTTAAAAGGGAGCCTCTTTAGATAAGCCGAAAGACCATGACTTCTTGGGCCCTCTATTTTGGGGAATCCTTCATGTGGAAGACTAGTGTTTCTCCCCTTTCTTCTGTGGTTGGGACAATGCGTATGGTGCGTGGGTGGACGACACCGGCAAGTAAGTGCATCCTCTTATCTGGTTTCAGCGAACAAGATCTCTACAAGTAACACTCCTTGGCCTCTTCCCCTATCATTGGTCATCTTATCCGTGATATATCTTCCCCACTTCCTCCATTCTTGATGCGTAGTAAGAGCCAGAGTCGACGTATGCCAAAATCCATTATCTTATTTGGCTACACCATAGCGAGATCTTTGGCATACATTTACGACTTTGGTGGACTCCAACGTAAAAGCGGAAGGTGATCAAAGCCAAGTCCGTAATTGGGGGAGCACTTTGGACACGCCTTTCTCGTATTTTGGCCATAATCTCCTTTGCTACATTGCGATTAGATTCACAAGGCTCAAGCCTCAATCTCGAAAGCTCGCCTCAACGCCAAGACGTGGGGTCCATAAGCTTGGCTAGATGGATCTTTCCTTCCATCCCTCAAATTCCAATTGTCTATTTTATCCGTCATTTCTTCATTTTTTGGTAATTTTTTCTTTCATTTTTGGTAATACTTCATATGCCAATTTAGGAATAGGATATGAATTCGATTTGAACCTCGCATTTTCAGGAGTTATCTGATTTTTTGAAGGTTATTTTTTAGAAATTAGATAAGTTTCTCTTTTGAAACCTCAAAATTTACCAATTTGGGCAAACTCTGGATGCTAGAAGATAGGATTTTTCTAGGTTATCTTAGGGTTTGTTTTCTTCAAGCTATTTAAACCCGGCTTGTGGGTTGAATTTTAGTCATTGATTATTGAATAATATTTTTCCTTTGAAGTTTCATAGACTTTCTTCTCTATTTGTCTTCCCATTTTGTGTTCTTTTGTCAATCCCCCTGGTTACTACAGCAGTTAATCACTACAAGGCCCTCGTGTAGTTAGAGCGCTGTGAGCTTCATCTTCTTCATGTGGCATCGATCAATTGGGTCGGAGGTCGTGGTGGCCGCGGGTGGTTATCATGGTTGACATGTTCCTCAGGGGAAGGAAGGTCCTGCCTCGAGACCCAACCGCCTTGGAAGTGATGAACAAGGATCTACAGAGACAAGTAGTGGAGTTGACCCACTTGTTGCGAAAACGAGATTTGGGGGATTGTGAGGTTTCAAACCACGCATTAATCGAGCCCACCTTCAAGTAACCCCTATTCCTGCGGCACCAGAGAGTACCGTGCATGAGAGAAGCGTCACGGAGACCTCGGCTTTCAAGTGGAGTTGATCGAATTTACTAGAACCCAACATGCTGAAGTCTTCATCTACTAGCTAAATGAGGTAGAGAAGATATTTGAGTAGAAGGAGGTCCTTGATCATTTGAAGGTGAAGCTAGTTGCCATCAAATTGAAGGGTCAAGCATCTATAACGCCCTGACCCGAATTTCGGGAACTCGAGCATGTAATAGATCGGCCGTACGCAAGTGGAGATGAGCCCAACCCAAGTACAAGGCCTAAATAATCAAAACAAATATCAAGTAATAACCAATAGTTCCAAAAAAAAATCAATATCCTAGGGATAATTACAGCGGAAACAAAAAAAAATGAATCATAAAGGGTCCATATGCTCTACACAAGTCCAGGACCTACCAAGGTCCAAAATAAAATGCTCACATGGAAAACACAAAATAAGGAGATCCTCCGACCTTAGCAAAATCCCACCTGACTCTCATACGTCCCTGAACTCAACTCACCTACTCCTCAAGACCTGAAATAAGAGAAGAAAATTGTAGTGAGCTTTCGAATGGAAAGCCCAGTAAGTACCCTACAAGGATCTCAAAGACATGTGAGCAATATGATGAAACATGATATCAAAATCCAAGAACAAATCATCAATACACGGGGCGACACCCCACAATAACAGATCCTAGGAGTCTACCACAAACATCCGCGAATGATACGACTCCTATCCAAAGATTAGCCCCCGGGCTCTAGAAGAAATTTCCAAAAAAAAAAAAAAAAGCTCAACAATGATCCCTTGATAGCAACATAGCCTTGGGCTACAAACGACCCTCCAGTCGCACCTCGGTGGCGCCACCTCTCCCACGTATCGATACGGCCAGTAAACCAACCCCACTAACAAGCAAGACAACCAGAGTATCGTCCCTCTGGCATGACAAGCTGAAACGCCAGGGTGTCCTGTCCCTGAACGTTCCCAATGACAACCAGAGTATCATCCCTTTGGCATAGCAAGCCGAAACACTAGGGTGTCACATCCCTGAACGTTCCCCCAAACCGGAGCCCCCACGCTCCCCTGAACCGGTTGGAAGAACAAACTCAGTTGGCGCATACTAACAATGCTAACTAAATTCTTTCATTTTGCTTATTCTTTTCTTCTCCAAAGTTTTTGTAATGTTGAGCATACAAACCACTGATTTGTTCATATTTCCATACTAGATGAGGTTCAAACAATAATAGAGTACATCACACAGAGTCATGGGCAACTACAGCCCCAAATATGAAAACATAATTAAAGTTTAATACAATCCAACAATAATAAACATGGAAACAGTTACGCCAGAGCCAACTAGACCTCGATCTCTGCTTGAGCCAAGAGATACTATCCAGATCCAAGTCTAGATCCTGTGACAAAAAAACAGTATAGAAAGGGGCTGAGCTATACAAGCTCATTGAGTATAGACTACCCGCCAGGTATTACACATACCCGTAATCTGTACTATAGTACTAAAACATAATCAATACGAGTAAAACTCATGAAGGTCAGCATAATTATCTTCAATCTTGATAAAAATGCTAATACGATCAAAAATCCAGAGAAAACCCATGAGCAATCTCCAATCATATCAAGCATATATTGAACATGTATACATGCCATGGCCTCATATTATACAAGCGTGCACCCCTAGTTAAAATGTCTCCGTAAGGACTCCAAAGAATCACTGTGAACAGAGGCATACATCTACCTGATCCTGATGCCGGGAACAGAGGCATACATCAACATGAACCCGGCGCCTGACGACCAGAGACATACATCTACATGAACGTCAAGCGAGCATCTCATATCCGATACGGGCTCTCTCTCACGAGACAGGAAGGTTTTTTATAAAAGAATAACTTTGGCAAACATTTTTGGTTTTAAGAAAAATGATTGAAAACAAACTCTTTCTTAGCCCGGTCTCATCTACTCAAATCTGAGCTCTATCCTGAGCCTTCCTGCTGGGTCCCCCATACATAACTAACTAAGGTGCAGCTTATGATATATGAATTAATCTTTAACTACCCCTTCGGGTTTCTTTAATCATTTCTCATGCTCTTTAATTTTAAATCAATTATACAAGTAGGAAAATACTATACAAGTGTAACAATAATTCGACGCAAGATCCATAAACCTAAATAAAACTCATAAGAAAATGATAAAGCCTAAATCTCGATAAACACATAAAATAACTCTAGATTTTACGTGAAGTCCTCACCTTAAGTCCTCGAAATTCCTAGGAATCACTTCGGTCCTTCGCAGCCCTCACTGACCATTCCCTTTCCTAGAATCAACGAAAGTACCAAGTAAATACAAAGTCCGTATTTTCCATCACTTAGTTCTACTTTAGAATACTTGATATTTAAGAATACGAGAATCTTATTCTTTCTAACCCTACTTAAGCTCAATATCATCCATTCATTTCCTGAATACGGTTTTAGTTAACACCCATTTACATACTTCCAAAATGTTGCGTGATGGAAGCACACACGCTTATTCACTACAATTCATATAAACTTGCCAACCTCTCTATCCTTAAAATACTTAGAGAGAATCTTAACATTCTTCTTTCTATTAATAAGTAGGGCTTCAAACTCAAGAGAATTATGCAATTGGAATTTCTAGGAAAAAATTGGGCAAAGCGACTCTCCCCTATTTAGATGTCCCCTTAACTTTATACAAAACAATAACCATTATAATCCAATACACTTGGATTTCTCATAATCTCTAAACTCCTACATTACATTCCACTCCATCCCTCCCTCAGTGAAGTTGACACAAATCATCATACAACATTCTAATTTTCTCTATAATCTCAAACCATCACTTACAGCCAAAACTTCTAGATCTAATCACAATTTCTCCATTTATCCTTAATTCAACCCATGAAACCGAAATCCTTGAGTTAAGGCGTAGGGTCTTACCCCCTAAATAGATCTCGTAGTCGAGGAGAGGAGGAAGAAGGGCTGATGAGAACTGTCCGACCGCCGGCCAAGCATGTACCTTTTGGTTGGGCAGTGGGCGTAGGGTCACCGCCGGTTAGGGCCTTCTGGGCGGACAATGTGAACCGAAAGTGCTTAGGGCGGGCGCCGATGTGCCGGGCCGGGCAAATAACCTCAAGCTGTTACCGCAGACGCCAAGCAGTGGTCGGGATTCGGGAGGGACGCCAGCTGGGTTTGGCTAATGGGCGGCGTGGCAAACTAGGGTACGGCGCCGGGGCGCCGCTGGCCGCTACTGAAAGGTGAGGGCGCTTCGATCGGAGCTCGAAAGCGACAAGTGCGGTGACATCAGCCAAAGTCAGCTGGTAAGAGAGACGCTGAGGAAGCGAGAAGAAGGAAAGAGGAAATGACTATTCTTTTCCTTTTCTCTCCAGCCCTAAGTCCGAAGTTTATAAAGATATAATTTTATGATATCCTATTTTTATTATTTAATCAATACTTTAATTTATCTTTGACCACTTGAATTATTATTTTAATTTACTTCCTCCCCACTTTATATCCTATCATTCCTTCTTTAATTATATTATCTTTTCTAATAATGTCCCACCTGCATTCGGAATCCCAAGTCAATGATATCACTGTCACAACGGAGTACTGTGTAGGCCTTTTACGAAGTCCTCATCTCATCAAACCGCATCCGCGGGAATATCGGCTTTTGACTTGCCCAATATGCTTTATCGGGACACTAACATTTGTCTGATTCTCCTACTAAATTAATCTTGATTACTTAACATTTACGTAATCTCCCAATTAATTAATCGAGGTTATCTTTACCGTCAGCCTCCAACTATTCCAAATGTAAGCGGTCTGGCCCATTAGGGCCTTCCCTCGGCCTATTAGTTGCGAGGCTAGATTTAAATTTATTACACCTCAATTTTCCCTTAAATGGGGATTTAACTTAATAAATTTATTTTCCGTGTTAATTAATCTCATTAATTATTGAGAATTTTCTGATTTATTTACTTTGAAAATTCGAGTATGCTATAACCTACTCATGACAATAGCTTATGTAAACATTTCTTGAAATCCATACAAAGTATGAGTTCACATTAATAAAAACAAAGTCACACACATGTCTCAAGAATAAATCATATCCATACAAACTATGAAAGCAACTCAATGAAAACTACAACTCCATCACCTAGTCCATACAAACCATTAAAACAACTCAATACAAACTACAACTCCAACACCAAGTACATACAAACCATGAAAATAACTAAAAAAAAAAACCACAATGTCCATTATCCAGTCCATACTATTCCATTCTCTCAAGGCCTAGATGCCCTTCCTCACAAGCTGAAAATGAACCCCATGAAATGTGCTTTTGGGGTCCTTTCATGGAAGTTTTTGGGTTTCATAGTAAGACACCGAGGAATAGAGATAGACCCCTCCAAGATAAAAGTAATTTTGGAAATGCCAATTCTCACCACCGAACTAGCCTCAAGGGTCCTTTCAAGGGCGCTTACGATATCGTAAAATTATCTCCAACCTTTCCAAGGATGTAACCCTTTCTCCAAGCCGGTCAAGAAAAATATGCCTTTCAAATGGGATTGAATGCCGTAAAGCTTTTGAAGATATCAAATACTATTTGTTGAACTCCACAAGTGTTGGCATAACCCCAATCCCCGGAAAGCCGCTTGAATCTATATTCTCACCGCATTGAATGGTCATTCGAGCTATACGCCCAAAATAATGGAGAAGGTAAAGAAAATGCACTTTATTACCTCACCGGATGTTCATAGGCTACGAGAGTAAATATACCCCTGTACTTGAAAAGCAATCGCCTAGCCCTAGTGTTCAAATAAGAAGTTGAGACACTACTTGCTAGCACATAAAGTCATACTCATATCAAAAATTGATCAAGTCAAATATCTCATGACAAGGCCATTGCTTACGGGAAGACTTGCAAAGTAGGTGTGATTTTGATGGAATTTGACATAATATACACTCCACAGAAAGCTATTAAAGAGCGGGCGTTGGCAGACTTCCTAGCAGAACATACTCTCCCTGATGATTCACCACTTAATTATGATCTCCTTGATGAAGAAACATTAACAAAGAAGAAGCAAGGTGGCTTAATTATACTTTGATGGAGCTGCCATCTATAAAACCAACACTCAAGTCTATGATTCCACAAATCAAAGCTAGGATAGGACTTGTGTTCGTATAATCGAAGAGGGAGTTCTCGATATGCTTTCTCCCACGGAACCATGCACAAACAATGAGGTAGAATATGAAGCTCTCATATGGTTTGAACTCCATAATCAAAATGGGAGTCCAACATATTCACATATTCGAGACTCACAACTCATTATCAAGCAAGTCAAAGGAGACTCCAAAATATATAAACCTGAACTTCTTAAATATTACAAGAAGGTCAAAGATCTGATGAAGAAAATCCCCCCCAAGTACAGTTGAGGAGGGTTTTAAGATCAGAAAATGGATAAGCTGATTCTTTGGCAAAAGATGCAAAGGAGCTGGAGAATCAAGATTAGGAAGAAATCCATATAACCATAAGAAATAGAAGGCACATAAGTATGATCCTTGATGATGTTGAAGAGGAAAGTGCTGGGGTAAAGTGGAAGTCTTCACCCTCGAAATGCTAGAGGAAGATTGGACTCAACTATTCATAGAATATTTGAAATATGATAAACTCCCAGAGGACAAATCGGAAGGTCTTTAGCTAAAATAAAGAGCCCTAAGATTCACCCTCATAAATGATATATTGTACCGCAGGTCATATGATCAGCTACTCCTGCGATTCCTTTCATATGAAGAAATTTAAGAAGTCATGCATGACATATATTCCGGAATATGTGGTGCATACCAATCCGGGCCCAAGATACGACTTAAGATCAAGCACTTGGGATATTATTGGCCAACCATGGTTAGAGATTGCATTGACTACGCCAGAAGATGCCATCTATGTCAAATACATGGTGACTTTATTCATCAACATCCAAATCCTCTACACCCCATAGTCTCTTCATGGTCCTTTGAAATATGGGGAACAGATGTAGTTCATCCCATTGAACCTCCATCATCTTTGGGACACCGATTCATACTGGCTACAACAGACTACTTCTCCAGATGGGCAGAAGCTATTCCTCTGAGAGAAGTGAAGACTGAAAATATCATCAAATTCTTCAGGGAAAACATCTTATACAAATTTGGGACTCCAAGGAGAATCATTTCAGATAATGGCCCTGCTTTTAGAAGCTTCAAAGTTTGAAGATTTGCGCAGCACCACAAAGTAGATTGGAGATATACCTCCATCTATAATGTTAGAGTAAATGGGTTGGCGGAAGCATTCAACAAGACCCTCTCAAAGCTATTGAAGAAAGTTGTGTCCAAAAATAAAAAGGACTGGCATGAGAGACTCCCGGAGATGTTGTGGGCTTATCGCACCACCTATAAGACTCCAACACAATGTACACCATATTCTCTAGTGTTTGGAACTGAAGCGGTCCTACCCCTTGAAATCCAAATACCTTCATCAAGGATGGCAGTGCAAAATGAAATTTCAAATAAAGATAATATTCGGCTTTGCTTTGATGAGTTGGACTCTCTTGACAAGAAAGGATGGGAGCACAATAGAACCTCAAGTCTACAAGGCCAAGATGTCTCAGCCTACAACAAATTGGCTCGGCTTAGGACTTTACCAAAGGAGAAATGGTGCTTTGTCCTTAGAAGACCCATCATCACTAATAAAAGGTCCGGGGCAAGTTTAAAGCAAACCGGAAGGTCCATACGTCAGGAGGTCGCTTCATGAAGGAGGCGCGTACCAACTCATTGATGCCAATGGATAAAAGCCAATGCCACCCATTAATGGTCGCTTTTTGAAGAAATATTATGCTTAATGTAAAAATGTTTGCCTATGATGAAACGTCTGGTCCCTAATAGGGGTAGACTAGTCATGTACAATTAAATGTACTTCCCGAGGCAATATCAAATTCATTCAATAAAATAAAAAGGCATGTGTTTGTTCACGTATGGAACGTCCGCCCCTCGTCAGTACATCTACCATGCACAATTAGATGTGCTTCTTGAGGCAAACACATTGAGCCCTATGTTTCCCAAAAAAAAAAAAAATCAAAAACAATCAAAAAATCAAAAGACTCGAGGAAAAAAAAAAAAGAACTAAGGCTTATTCAAGTCTAATGTTCATAAATAAATTTCTCAAAATCAACTACTAAAGCATAAACAAACTAAGAAAGCAAACTAAAAAAGGGGGAGGAAGGCCCTTTAATGACCAGCAAATTTCAACAATGACTTTTTGTTTCCTCCAATCCCATCGAAAGCCATCTCGTGAAAACATCAAAGAGATGGGTATTCGATCGATTTCCTTGATCCTCGAAGTCGCGGCCTTGGCCTCATCCAACGCAATCCTTGAAGATTCGCCAGTGTGCTCGTGGCTTCAAGAAATTCGCTGAAGTTGCTATCTTTTCACCCAAAGTCTTCATCAAGCTTCGAAATCTCACAAAGTTCGATCCGTCGACGCATGCCTCTCAACAAGTTTCATACTCCTCCTTATTCAGATTTATCTCATTAGCTCCAATCCGTCCGGCTGCTTGCCGCAGACGCTCAAGTGCTAAAGTTCTCTCTGCATATCACATGCCTTGGCTTATTTATTACCGATGTGAGCTTAGATGCTAGGATTTTCTCGAGGCTTCTTTGGCAAAGGTTGCACAATCTAATTATTTTTCTAGGAAAGGCTCATAACTAGTCAAATCAATGCCGAGGATTCAAAAGTGAATTTGACTCCTTCACTTTGTTGATAATGCTTTGATAGTTGTGGATAGTTGAGGAACTTGATATTGCCCATTATTTCATCCCACAAGGCCGAGCACCACATTTGGTATGTTCCTCGACCTATAAAGAGGATATGCAAATAAAATTCAAAAACTACCTTGGTCTTGCTTTGGTCCGACATTGGCATCAACGCCATCACCTTCCAACCTTTCCACAGGGACAGGAGTAGCCCCAACAATTTCTTTTGAAGGAGTTTGTCTCGAAGACTGAGAGTTATCATTTTTTCGGGCAACTAGATTTCAAGAAAAGCTGTCAACATTCATATTTCTCTCAAAAAAAAAAAAACCACCTTGGTCTTGCTTTGGTGATGTTGCAACTCCGGCATCAGCATTTGAGCCACCACTTTCTTTTCCCTCTGTTGGGTCTTCAGCAGGTAGCAAGCAAAAGAATTGTGTTAGCAGCCACACCTTAAAAAAACCTTCATTTGGCCTCAATAAAGATGTAACATCCCGTTTGCATCAGCATTGGCACCATCGCTCCCCAAATTCTCCATTGAAGTGGGGGCATCTCTTATAAAGTCCGCAGAAGGAATTTGCCCAAAAAGATGAAGTACTCTCATCCCCTTGAGCAACAACATATTAAATGAAAGTTTTGTCAAAAAAAAAAAAAAAAAAACCTTCTTGAATCACAGGCAAGTTAGGTGGCGCTTCGTTCTCCATAGCAATTGGTATATCTCCTACCAAGAAATTAAAAATAATTATATTTACATAAAAAAAGAAGAAAAAAAAGATAATACCTTGTCAGCCGATTGGGAAGAGCTCCCTAAACTCCAACGTTTTCCTCAGCCCCAACATTAAAATCTTGCAGGTTCACCGGGCTTGAAGTCAGAAGCTCTAATTAAATTCGTTAAAGATGCATGAGTATCAATTAAAGAAATACTTTCTTACCAATATGAGGATCCAGAGGCATCCCTTAATCTTACGGTGTTGCATCACCAATTCTTGGAGTTGTTTAAATTTAATGGGCCAAATTAAAAATTTAAAAAAAAAAAAATCTCATACCAATAGGAGAATTGTGAGCAACCCTGATATTTTGTGATGAAGTGTCATGAATTTGTTTGACATGTTGACTCAATGACTTTTAGTCAAAATAATAATAATAATAATAATAATAATAATAAATAAATAAATAAATAAATAAATAAATAAATAAATTTCAAATTTTCAGAAAAGTACTCATAGTTATTTTGAATTTTCAGAAAAAAAATCTGAATTTTCAGAAAAGTCCTCATATTTATTCTGAATTTTTGGAATTAAAAAAAAACAAATTTCAGAAAAGTCCTCATAGTTATTCTGAATTTTCAGAAAAGGTCTTCATAATTATTCTGAAAAAAATGTACCTTGCGTTTGTCGCCGCTTTACTGGAACAGGAGAATCCACAGGAGAACGACTCCATTTATGGCAAAGGAAAATAATTTCATTGATGAATCGGGGCTTTTTTGAAGGCTGGCCTTGCTCCTTACTCCTTATGATATCTCTCCAATCACTAAAGTCCTCATGGATTAATATGTTGACGTCCTGATGAAAGAAAGCCCGAACATTTCTGAACCATTTCTGTGCATAAAGTAATATGAGCTCCCCGCTCAGATCTTGTTCAGGAATATAGAATGAGCTTGAAGTCTTTTGGCGGGAAAAGTGGCGCTAATAACCTGCAAGCACTCTAAGAGAGGAAGCTCTTCTCGGAACATCGATGTACGTCGGACAATGCTAGTCATAAATCGAATCAAGGCCCAAAGCGTGTGGGAATTATAGGGCTCGCATAAGACTCTCCATCACATCAAAGGGGGAAGATACCACAACGTAAGACCTATCACATACCCATGGTGTGAAGATCCAATACGCCGGTCCCAAGTAAGATGTTTGATATCTCGCACTATCTCACCATTATGAAAATGATATAAAAAGGGGCCATATAAAATTAGTATCAAACCTATGGAACCTCCTAGCCTCTAGAGGAGTAAATGAGAGGTCGAGGCATCTTATATAATACAATATCTCCAGCATTGTCGAAAAGTCTGGGATGGTGCGTGTACCATCATCAATTTTCCTCCTAAGAGACAATACGCATGAAAAATGACAACCGCCCAAGCATACAAGAAGTGGGATAGAAAGATTGTAGTAGAATATCTAGGCCCTTTCCTAGCTATTCGTAATATCTATCACTCTAGGTATAAGCGCGCTAAATCTGTTGGAGCAAAGGCTACCTTTCTCCCATGCGCGATGTTGCATGCCATTATAAAAACTCCAAGTCTAATAACCTTGCCGTGGCTTGTCATAATAAAGTAGCAGATACAAATGGCTACAAAGGCAGCCAAATCCATGTTAGGAGCAGGCTTCGAAGGGGGATCAGACGTCGAGCCATAGTGGGAATCAAACCTCGACTTCCTAAAAAAGTCCACAAAATCCTAAAAAAATACATATTTATTAGCATCCCGTTTTGCAAGCAATTGAAAGACGTCGAAAAGGCTCCTCAATACGTAAAAATTAACTTCTCCTATTCCAGAGTATATCATTATGAGGGACGACCTCATCATACATATCACCAACGATCGGAAGCCCCCAAGTCTTTTGATTTCCTAAAACGAGACTCCCACTTCTCCATGCAAAAAGTGGAAGGTGTTGATCTCCTGACACCACAAACTCCACTAATGCTTTGTAAAAATTTAAATCAAGATCATAGAGACCAATCGAGGCCACGCATCCCGCCTAACTAACTCTACTCGGGATAATTTTTCGCGTAATAATTGCTAATGATATATTTGGCCCAACTAGCATAATGTGGGAAATCAACTAATTCACTTCTAATAGGATTTCTAGCCCTCCACCTCGGCTGATGGTTAAAAATCTTATGACCAAGAGTTTGAAACATATTCAAATCTCTAATATCCCCCTCAGGCTTCAAATAAATTGCATTGATCGTGAGAAAAGTATGAAGGGGGCATTTGTTTATATCAAGAAGTTGTCGACTCCGGGCTCCTAGCCGTCGTTGAACCTCGCTGAACTCGCTGAACCGAACCGGGGTGGGCCGGGCCGGTAGACTTTGAATCGGGGTGATGTGGCCCGGATGCCACTTCATTGACTCGGGCGGTTGACCGACCTCGCCGACCAGCGGTTGGACTCGACCCGGCCAACCCGGCCCGGGCGAGTGAACCGGACCTGATTTTTTTTTTAATATTTTCTTTAATGGAAGTTAAAAAAAAAAAGAAAAATGATTAAACAAAAACCTTGGGCCCCTTGCCTGCACACGTGAGAGAGCCTTTTCACCAACAAGGGTTATTGGTTGGTACATAAAATTATATTTAAAGAGAGTGAACGTTTTATCCATAAACAATGTTGGACTAAATACTTCATAGTCTTTGAATACTTGAAACCAATACTTTTAAAAACAAGTCCATAATAATGCCCAAAATGAGATGACCTTTCAAAAAATTGTATTTGTATACCTAGTAACTATGATTATATTTTAATTATGTATTTTAATATTTTTGACTAATTTGTTTTGTTTAGTATGTGTTTACTTTGAGCATGAACTAAATATAAATATCAAATTTAGTTAATCAATCATATTTTTTATTATTATAATTTTGGTTTATATCATATTTCATCATTATTAATTATTATTAATTATTTTTTAATATTTTATTATTGACCCTGCTCAACCTCCTATTGAACTCCTATTGAACCCCTTTGACCCCTCACTCCCCTGGCTTCTGGCCAATACCTCCCTAGCCGGTCTCCATAACATTGGTTTATATATAAAAAATACATTTCCCAATACTAATATGATTTTAATTACAATTTAAATAGAATTTATATATATCCCAATATTGATATAATTATGATATTTATGATAAATAAAACAAAATTTAAATATGCCCTAATCTTAATTGATTTGGTATTCTTTATAGATAAATTGAATTATTTGGTTGTATCTTGGGCCAAAATAAATCCCGAGAGGTAACTTCAAATTCTCGGTGATAGCCAGAGAACACATATCTTGAGGCGATCACAAATTCCAAGATAGCCCAAGAACACATATCTCGAGGCGATCTCAAAATTCCTAAACAGCCCAAGAACAAATCCCGAGGCAATACAAATCTCAAGATGGCCCAAGAACATATCCCAAGGCGATCTAAGAGAATGCAAATCTTGAAATGGCCCGAGAACAAATCTCGAGACAATTTAAGAAAATACAAATCCTGAGGCATATATATACATATATATGAATTATTTTTTAAAATTAATTAATTAATTAATTTTGAAAATCTTGATCTTATCCTACGTAAGGCAATTTAAGTTTCTTTGATCTTATCGGTGGAGAAATGTGTCAAGCGCGACCGGGCGGAAAGATATCTTCGAGACAAGATTAAAAAAGGGGACAAAGAGAGATTAAGAAAGAGGGAATTGGATAGAGAAGGCTTTTAGAGAGAAAAGAAAGTTGTAAATAAATAAATAAATAAAAAACAGAAGGAAAGAGACAGAGAGAAGAAAGAGATTAAATCAAGAGATCTCTATATAGTATTATATATATATATATATATATATATATATATATATATATATATATATATATATATGTATAGTTGAACGGAGATGAACAGAGGTGAACGAGCAGGCCTACAAACGGCGGCTCTTCTCACAATATATTCAATCTCAAGTTTTTACAAACCCTAAACATACACATATATATACACCTAATCGGATCCGGGTTAGACACAAACCCGACCGTTGCAAGACTTCCCGGTCAACACTCCCCCTCAAGTTGGTGCATATATATCACACATGCCCAACTTGGATACAAATTTTAAGAAAACATGTCCTGCCACTGCTTTGGTGAGTATGTCAGCTAATTGATCCTCTGTTCTGATTGGTGGCACTACAATGATTTTCTCGTCGATCTTTTCTTTGGTGAAAAAACGGTCAACTTCGACATGTTTTGTTCGATCATGTTGAACAGGATTGTGTGCAATGTTATGAAAGCAAATTTGATTGTCGCGAAAACAACTTCATCGGTTCAAAGATTCTCGGCCAAGGTCCTTCAAATGTATTCTTGATCCATAACACTTCACATATCCCCGGCCAAGCCATACCACGTATACTTCTACCAGACTAGAGCGAAAACCAAACTACATTTTGCTTCTTGCTTCTCCACGCGACTAAATTACCTCCCACGAAAAGTAAAGTAGCCTCAGATGTAGAGCATTGATCATCAATCGCTTCCTCCGCCCCAATCTGCATCCGTGATATCCCTCGACTCGAGATGCTTATTCTTCTTGAATAGTATCCCTTTTCCGGCTTCCTTTCGTGATATCGCAGATTCTCATCACCGTGATTCATGTGTTGGTCTCCCTGGTTGTGCATAAATCAAGCTAACTACACCCAAGGCATGTGCTAGGTCTCATTTAGGTTCTTCAATCCCCAAAAATACTTCAGAGAGCCTAGGTTCTTCATTTCAAACTCCATTGATAAGCATTTTGAAGTGCCAATTGTTCTTCTCGTGATCATTCCCCTCAGAATCCACTATATCACAACATATAATGGCTTAGAGCTGTGATTTTGCTCTCTTTTCGTTTTATAAAAAGGGTATGGTCTGAGTTACTCTGCCCATATCCAAACCTTCTCATAGCATCTGTGAATCTACTAAACCAGGCTCTCGGAGACTGTTTGAGTCCATACAGGGACTTATGCAACCTACAAACCTTCTTGTTCTGAGAGGTCTGAACATTGTATCCTGGTGGCAAGTCCATATACACTTCCTCAGCTAAGTCTCCATGTAGGAAGGCATTCTTCACATCTAGTTGATGTAAGGGCCAGTCCAGGTTGGCTGCTAGAGACAACAGTACACGTATGGTGTTGATCTTGGCTACGGGCGCAAACGTCTCCGTGTAGTCAATCCCATATGTCTGTGAGTATCCCTTCGCCACCAATCTTGCTTTGTAACGGTCAATAGTACCGTCTGCTCTGTACTTCACAGAATAGACCCATCTACACCCCACAGGCTTCTTACCAGCTGGCAAGTCAACTATCTTCCAGGTGGCATTCTTCTGTAGTGAGCTCAACTCCTCATTCATTGCTTCCTGCCATTTGGGGTCAGCCAAAGCTTCTTGCAAACTATTAGGAATAGATACAGTGGATAATTGATGGGCAAATGACTTATTTGATTCCGACAAGTGGTCAGTAGATACATAATTGCTCATAGGATATTTCACAGTATTTTTGGGATCAGGCTCATATGTGGGTTTAGGTATACCTCGATTATGACGTGGAGGAAGACGTTGTGGTAGCGGGATATCCAGGCCTGAAGACGATTGGTTATCATTAGCACAGCTTGTTGGCAGCTCTGATGATTCTTCAATTTGCAGGTCTGTATCCGTCGTCGACTCCTGTGTCATTGGTTCCTCTGGTTCGATTTCATTATGTGTGGCATCACCATTAGTCTCATTTGATATATCAACAAGATCTACAGTGACTGTGTCGGGGACTTCACTGTAGTCCAGAGCCTGAACTTCTTGCCTCCTCTCCCCCTGAAGTGAAGGCGCAGGTGGTGAATAATACATATCACACTCATGGAAAGTTACATCCATAGTAACAATCGTCTTCCTAGAAGGTGGGTGATAACAACGGTACCCTTTCTGGTGGAGGGCATACCCAACAAACACGCACTTCAAAGCACGAGGTTCTAGCTTGCTCCGTTGATGGGCATAAAGATGGACAAAGGCCACGTATCCGAAAACACGAGGAGGCAAATTGGAACTAGGTGGTGCAACAATAAGAGCCGATAGTGCATCATGTGGCGTCTGAAAATTCACCGTACGGGATGGTACACGATTGATCAAGTAAGCTGCAGAGACAAGGGCCTCACCCCAAAAGGAGAGGGGTGCATGCGCCTCAATTAAGGAGGCACGAACCACATTGAGAAGGTGACGATTCTTCCGCTCCGCCACACCATTTTGTTGGGGGGTATATGGACAGGTTGTCTGATGAGCAATCCCATGATGATCGAGAAATCGACGAAGATCGGAGTTCACATACTCACGCCCATTATCACTACGGAGGACTTGGATCGACGTTTTGTATTGAACAACAACCATTTTGTGAAATTTCTGAAAGGCGGAATTCACTTCATTTTTCGATGTTAGAAGAGACACCCATGTCATACCAGCACAATCATCAATAAAAGTTACAAACCAATGTGCACCACCGAGGGTAGGAATTTTAGAGGGACCCCACACATCGGAATGTACCACCATAAAAGGAAATGTAACTTTATCAAATCGGGAGAAAATGTACTACGATGACTGTGGGCCAGTTCACAAACATCACACTTGAATTGAGAAACATTACACTTGGAAAATAAACCAGGAAAGAGTTTCTGCAAGTATCCAAAAGAGGCATATCCTAGTCGACGATGCCATAACCAAATATCTGAAACAGAACCAGGCTTGGGCTTCTCCCCATGCGGACTTCCAACTGAAAGGGCTTGCATCAACTGTTGATTACTGTCTGCTTGCAAGTCCAAGTAGTAGAGCTCATCTCATTTAGTGCCATAACCAATCGTCTTCGGAGTCTAGATATCCTTAAACACACAAGAAGAAGGCTAGAAAATGACAACACAATTGAGAGAAACAATGATTATGGAAATAGATAACAGGTTATAATCAAGGGAAGGAATAACAAGGACAGTATCAAGATTGAGCTTGTTAGTAAGAGAAATGGTGCCCTCCCCAATAACGGGAACGGAGCTACCATCTGCAGTAGTCACAATAGTTTGAGTGGAGGGGCCTAAGGATGTAACCAAAGAGGAATCAAATGTCATATGTGTTGTAGCACCCGAATCAATTAACCATGTAGTATTCATAGCAGAAGCAGAAGCCTTTAAAGCCTTACCCGTTTTACCCGTGAGTGGAACGAGGGCTGTCGCTTCCTCTCACCCAAGTTCGATCATCCCGGCGGCCAAAGAATGGAAGAGCGGTTCTTGGTGGAACGCGAGTTATGACCCTTGTCCCAGCCTTCAGGGTACCCAATAAGTTCAAAGCACTTTTGTTTGGGATGACCAATCTTTCCACAATGCTCACACTTTCCCAAATAGCGTGAGGAACGTCGCCACCGCATCTAAATCCGTGACGCAGTAGATGGGCCATTTCGCTCAGGAGTGCGGTTATGAAGCTACCATTGCCTCGTCTTGTCGCTTCCTCGGCCATGGCTTCCTTCCGATCAGACTCCCGACGAACATAGGCATAGGAGGCCTGTAAGCTAAGTGGAGGATCCTTGCGGAGAATCTCACCCCGGACTTGTTCATACTCATTGTCTATGCCCCCCAAAAACAGATAGACTCTCTGTCTTTCCTTGGATTCCAAGTAGATCTTGAGGTCTTTGTCACAAGACATGGTAATCTTGTTGTAGTGATCTAGCTCTTGGAAAATTTCAGTCAACTCTCCAAAGTAGATAGAGACCGGCCTGCCGTTTTTTCTGAGACGGGAGGCCTTCTCTCGATCTGCAGGTATACACCCCTCACTTCATCATTCTCATCAAAGAAGGCCGCCTTCAAGGCATCCCAAATCTCCTTTGCAAATGGTAAGCGGAGGTAACGCTTCATGATTGCAGTGCTTCATGGAAGAGAGGAGCCAACTCTTAACTCTCTCGATCCTCGTAAAACCAAATTCCCTCATAGCTCTGATCGCCTTCGTGGGGCTTTAACTGCACTCAAGATATCCCATCTTCCTCCGCCTCCACAATATGCATCTCCATGAGCGGAGCCTACAAATCATAGTTCCGCTTCATCCAAAAACTAGCCCAATATTAAAACTTGAACTCTCTAGTTGAATAACAACCCGGTGCATCGTCAAATCCGCTCTCCTTTGATCACCCATGATAATCAGCCAACACAAATTGAATTATATATAGGTTTTTGGTTTTTTGTTTTTTTTCCTTTTTCCCCTTTTTTTTTCTCTTTCTACACAGCAAATCGTAGATAGGACAACCCTTAAAGTGATGTTGATGTTGAGTGTGATGTTGATGTGATAGCTCTTAAAGTTTTTTTGAAAAAACACCGCTGCAAAGCAGCAATTTTCAACAAATTTCAGTACTTCAGTCGCTTATATGTGACTAAAGTACAACCTCCTTGAGGTCCCTTCTCGCAGCCTCCCGTTCTGGCCGACGGTTCACCGGCCTCATTGCCGACGCCACTCACCCTCGCTGGTACCATGCCTTTGTCTTCCAAACAGAGCATCGCCACCCGGACATCGCCAAAGACTGCCAGAAAGCAAAGACCTCGACGCCGCTCTTCCCCGCGACAAAGGGCAGAGCTCGTCGCAGAGGAGGACACACCAAACATTACGGCCAAGGTCGCCGCCGCTTCCCGGCTCGGGCCGCGACGCAAAGAACGCAGGACGCCGGCCCCGCATGCAGAGCCGTTGGTGATGGTGGAAGAAACGGAGCTCTGCTCGGGCCTCGAGAAGGCGGAGCTCTGCTCAGGCCTCCTGGACAACGTCGAAACTCCTCTCCCCGGATAACCAAACCTTAACAGAGGTCGCCGGAGGTCGCCGGACCTTCGCAGGTTCTGATACCAAGTTGAACGGAGATGAACGGAGGTGAACGAGCAGGCCTACAAATGGCGGCTCTTCTCACAATATATTCAATCTCAAGTTTTTACAAACCCTAAACATACACATATATATACATCTAATCGGATCCGGGTTAGACACAAACCCGATCCGTTAAGACTTCAGTCAACATATATATATATATATATATCATACTATATATCTATTACTATATATCATATATTATATGAAGAAAAGGGTGACTTTGCCTCTCCACGCCGCTAGTCTACTTTGTTTCCTCACACAAGCTTAACACGCCTCTACCGCTTCCTCGGCCAGCCAGGCCTTTCTCAAGACGACGCCAAAGACTGGGCCAACAAGATAGCCAAGGACAAGAATGTCCTAGCCAAGAATTGCCACCTAGCGTCTCACGCCACGCACCTCTGCTTCATCCCCGCATGCATCTTCACCGACTTACCGCAGCTACCGTGACTTGTAGCCGCCGTCGTTAAAGTCTACCGTCCGGCTTCATCGTGAAAGCCACCGAGACCTAAAGCTTCACCACGCTCCCCTCAGCCACCGAGAAAAGAACCTTGAAGGCTATATTATAATTATATATATTTATTCTAAAAGAAAAGAGGAAGATAAAGTCCTGTTCCCACTGAAGAAGCCACTATCACCGGAGGAGGAGGACGCTCACCGGATGAATATACATATAATATAAATATATATTCTGAAAGGGAAAAGGAAAAGCCCCTCTACCGCCGATGAGCTGCTGAGCTCCAACGATCGTCGCCAGAGGAAGCCAATCTATATACAGGGGGAAGTTCTGCGCCCTTCGTCGACGAGCTGCCTCTGTCCGCATGCTGCTACTGTCCAGCCAACTCTTACTGTTGCTGAGTTCCTGACGAGCACCCCGGTAGAGAAGAAAGAAAAAGCCCCCTATTGTCTTGCTGTTGTTGTCCAATCGTTGAGGTCGTCCGGCCGGATCTCGCCGTTACCAAAGAAGGGAGAGAACTATATATATATATATATATATATATATATATATATATATATATATATATATATATATATATTATTGTATAGAAGTCATCTACAGCCTAGCAACCAGAGAAGGATCGCCCCCACGTCGGAGGAAGCGTTACATATATTTATGAAGAAGAAGATCCCTGTCACCCTCGTGCCACTTGTTTGCCGAAGACTGATGATCATCGTCGATAGAGGATTGATGCTTTATCTATTTATATATATTATATGAAGCCCCACTCCATTGTGAGGCTCTCTGGTGGAAATCTAAATCTCTCCAACATCAGATTGGGTTGTTGTTCTTTATGACTGGATTCTAGCTAGGGATCATTCTCATTCATCAAAGCAATGGAGACAATGATAAAATGCACATGAATTATGGCTTAACTCCCGTATGTATTTTGGTAGCTCAAGAGCTCTGTCTTGAAGACATCAATTGTGCTTGCATCGATGGTCATGCTCGCCTTTGAGCTTACTGAGGGATCTTACGTGCAGTATTTCCTTCTCCGTAGTACAGAAAGATGATGTACATTAGCTAGTGTGACCCACCAAGATGAGTCGCAGGCTGGTTTATTAGGCTTTCAAGGCTCGGACACTTTGACAATGATTAATGAAGCATAAGTACTGGAGCAATTCCAGAATGCTGAAATAAAATCCCCAGAGAAGCTTTATGAAGATCGCTCATACATATTTTTATTTTGAAATATGATATCGGTTGTTATTGTGAGAGTGTAGACAACTTATGAGACCAAAGAGGCATGTGAGCAAGTATATTTTAAGATGGATAATACATGGGTGTGGTACAGGTGGTCTCTTGATAGCAAATAAAAAGTGCAAGCATCCTTTTGGATTTTATAGAACCCATCACAAG
Source organism: Dioscorea zingiberensis (assembly GCA_026586065.1). Taxonomy (NCBI): domain Eukaryota; kingdom Viridiplantae; phylum Streptophyta; class Magnoliopsida; order Dioscoreales; family Dioscoreaceae; genus Dioscorea; species Dioscorea zingiberensis. The sequence goes on along the minus strand of CM048818.1, from coordinate 23,635,700 downwards.
GGTTATAGGGAAGTTTATGTTCCTGCTTTGAAGACAAAAATCATTTATCACTCAAGAAGTTTGACTAGTTGTTGTTTTGAAGTTGAAGAAACCGCTAGTATATAGTGAGATCATTCATGCAATCTCGGCCCCACAAAGTTGATATTGTTATGTGGAGGAATGATTGTAAATTTTATTGAAATGACATTCCAAATACATGTTAAATATTTAGCTATGTAAGGTGCTCCTAAAATGTTTGATGAAATACTTGAGAGAATTTGAAAGTGACAGCTATGAATGTTCAAGGCTTTATGAGTTGAATGATATTGAAAGTCATTTGAAATGCTATATGCTACATGATCAATAGTAGCAGATATTTACAGGTGGTGATTTGGAGAACAAAGAAAGTGATACTAGTTTACTAAGAATGCACAAAGTTCACTCCATCTATTCTTCTTGATCCTGAATTTCGTTTGGAGAAGAGGAGGGGACATCAGACTTGCTGAAATCAAACATTCTGTAAGATGAAATCAGACAAAAGCAAACCATTGTCATTACATGTGTTCAAATAAAAAATATGCGATAAATGTCCAATAAAATTTAAATATTAATATATCCTAATCTTATATTTAAGATATTCATGATAAATTAATAAAATTTAATATAAAATCTCTTATGAGATAAATTGACTGTATCTTGGGCCAAGAGTGCAAATCTCGAGGCAGACCCAAGGCACAAATCCTAAGATGGCCCGAGAACACATATCTCGAGGCAATCTCAAATTTCAAAATTGCCCCTGAGAACACATATCTCGAGGCAATCTCAAATCCCAAGATAGCCTGAGAACACATATCTCGAGGCAATCTCAAATCCCAAGATAGCCCGAGAACACATATCTCGAGGCAATCTCAAATTCCAAGATGGCTCAAGAATACATAGATCTTTAAGAAATATAAATCTCATAATGGTCCGAGAACAGATCTCGAGGCAATATGGGGGAAAATACAAATCCCGAGGCGATTTTTTTTATAAAAAAAATTGAAAATTGATTACTTTTTTTATTTTAAAATTTGATTAATTTTTTTTAATTTAAAATTTAATTAAATTTTAAAATACCATTTAGTCTTATCCCCTCTCCTCGTTACGAGAGTTGGGATCTCGCGGAGGCAGGTACGCTTGAGGATAAGGATGAGATATCCTTTAGATATAAGATAAAGGGGGGAGAAAAAAAATTCTATGGGAGAATTTTTGGTCTTGAAAGACCTGTCCTTTTTGTCTGGAGAGGGCTTTCATTTCTGGGTGACTCAGACGGAAGAAGAAGAGAGACCTGTCCTTTTTGAGAAGCTTGCTACAAAGAAAAAGGGAGGAGAAGGTATTTTCTATTTTTCCTATATATTATATGTAATAAAAAAAGGCCTTAGAATCCCACCCGTTTTATACTTTGTTCATCGTGGAAAATCAGGGGACATAAATAAATCTAGATTTGAGGGCGAGTGAGGATTGATGGGGAGTCATAAGCAGGCTAAAATAAAAAAGAAAAAAAATAATGATAATGATAAAATAGAAGGGAAATATTAATATATATGCTATATATTACAAATAAATAAATAAGTAAATAAGGGACAAAAGCAAAAAAAAGGGAGGGAGGCCGATCCCCGCTCTCCCATCGCTGATCAAGCTCCATCTCCGCCCCAAGCTTGATGTCGCTAGCCAAGATCGATCTTTGCCCAAGGCTCCCCCGCTTCGTGTTTCCTCCACTACTCGCCACATGAAGTTTGCCGCCTCTTCTTCATCTCCTCGCCAAGCGACGCCGCATCACTGCCCATCACGCTGCCATAGACGCCTCCAAACCACCCGCCAAAAGAGAAAGCATCTCTCAAGCTCGCACGCTGTAAGCCCCCGCAACCGCTACCGTTTGTTGAAGCCGGACGCGGGTGCCGCAAAAACAAAACAAAACAAAAAAAAATTAAAACCAAGAAGAAGACTCCCATCTTCAAAGATCTCCTCAAGCCTCGCTGTTAATCGGTTCTGACGCCACCGGGCCAGATGAGCCCTGGCCATGTTGTTAAGTAGATGATCACGCTTCGAAAAGGTGGAGCTCCTAGAATGGTGGAAGAGAGGAGGGAATGTCAAAGAACAACGGAGAACTTCTTCTCATAATTCTTTCATGCCTTCCTACGTTCTTAAGCACGCCTTTGGCTTAATATAGATAAAACATACAACCCTAACGTGTTCCCCACGCTACTACATACATACTTCCTACGTATACGATAAAAGCATTTAACTACTCCAACTCTCTTTTCATGCAAAGCGCTCTATCACGTGAATCTCTGCACTCCACGTGAGGGCGTAAGCTTTGAGATACGCCAGATCCTCTCAAGGCGTATCAAGGCGTGTTTCTCTTCCCCATGTCAGAGTCCCTCGCATTCTTGTCGTCCCGCGATATGTCAACATCCTCCGACAAGTGGCGGTGCAGGATCGTATCAGTGCCCTGCTCTTGAGAACCAACCTTGTCCTCAAGGTTGAGTATGGGGAATGACTTGCTGATCTCCTCCCGGTCTTCCCAGGTGGCATCCTCCGGTGTGCAACCTTGCCACTGCACCAGAACTTGGGGAACAACCTTGCCATGCCGGAGCACTGAACGGTCGGCACAGATTGCTAGAGGGCTAGCTAGAGGGCCCGTCTCTGTTGTTTCCGAAGGTAGTGCGAGAGCTTGTTCTATCATGGGTCCCCGGAAGGCCTTCAGATTGGAGACGTGAAAAACTGGGTGGACCTTGCACCCTGCAGGTAAGTTCAGTCTATATGCTACTGGGCCGTGGCGTTCTGTGATGGTGAAAGGCCCGTAGTATTGCCGAGCGAGCTTGGCAACGGGCGCTGAAAGCGACCGACATTTACGCATGAAGCGCGGCCGCAGCGCCATTCAAGACCTCGATCACCGGCGGCGAATTCTAACTCCCGACGGTGGGCATTGGCCTTTTGGGCCATGCGATGTTGGGTCATCCTCGTGTTGCTCTTCAAGCAGCGCAGCAGCTCTTCACAAGGCCAGCTTAGCGCGCTCATCCGTGGCCTGTAGAGGTGATGACCCTGGTGTGTAAATGGGAATAGTGGGGGGTGCTCGCCCATACATTGCTTGGAACGGTGTCATTTTGATGCCGCTGTGGAATGTGGTGTTGTAACAGTACTCGGCCCAGCCGAGGTAAGTTGTCCACGAGGCTGGTTTGTCGAGTGTGAAAGCTCGGAGGTATTGCTCGAGCCCTCTGTTGACCACCTCCGTCTGTCCGTCCGTTTGTGGGTGGTATGCGGTGCTATGCCGCAGCGTAGTGCCGCTAAGTTCAAACAATCGGCGCCAAAAGTTGCTCACGAAGATAGGGTCGCGCGGTCGGAGATGATAGTCTTTGGGAACCCATGTAATTTCACAACCCGACAGCGACAACTCCGCCACCGCGTGGTCGGAATGCCGCGTAGAGCGGTCCAAAATGGGCCGATTTGGAGAGGCGATCCACGCATTTACCATTATGGCGGCGAATCCTCGGGACGGGGGAAGGCCGGTGATGAAGTCCATCGATACATCTTCCCAGAGTCATTCAGGAATGGGTAGTGGTTGAAGAGGGCCGGCCGGAGGTTGGGTGGAATACTTGGTGTGTTGACACACTGGGCATGCCGCCACATATTGCTCGACGTCATGGCACATTCTAGGCCAGAAAAAAAGTTGCAGCGAGTCGCACCAAGGTGCGTTGAATTCCCGCGTGCCCAGCTAAGGGGGTGTTGTGGTATTCCTTTAGCAATGCTGCCTTGAGAGGGCTCCGCTCTCCGATGTAGTATCGTTACTTTAATAAGAGGATGCCCTCCGGACCGAAAGTATCGCGGTGTAGGACGCCGCGGAACCGACGGGTGTAATGTCAACAGGTCTTCTAAGGAGGCGTTTTCCAGCTGGAGCTTCTTCAAAAGCTCAGGAACCCAACTGCTAGTAGCGAAGAGGCTTGCAACCTGCAGTTCGTTGAAGGACGGGCCGTCCTCATCATGCACACGGGACAGTGCATCAGTGGCGGTATTCAGCCGACCAGGCTTGTATTCAATTTTGAAGTGAAACCCAAGGAGCTTGCGGATGAACGCCTGTTGGTCTGGGGTTTGAATCACTTGTTGGAAGAGCTCCTTGATGCTGTGATGATCTGTGCGGATGATGAAGTACCGCCCTAGTAGGTATTGCAGCCATTTGAGCACAGCTGCGACGATGGCGTGGAGCTCGCAGTGGTAGGCTGATGTTGCTTGAAGTCGGGGTCCCAACTTGCGGCTGAAGTATGCTAAGGGGTGGCCCTGCTGCATAAGTACGCCGCCTATCCCGATGTTGGACGCATCGGTTTCAATTACAAATTCTTCTTCAAAGTTGGGCGTACCGCAGGACAAAGCGCAATGATCATGGCTTGTTTGAGCTCTTCAAATGCGCGGTGGCACGCTCATTCATATGAAGCCATCTTTGCATAAGAGATCGGTCAAGGGGGCTGCAATGCTCGCATACCCGCGAATGAAGCGGCGATAGTAACCAGTGAGCCCGAGGAAACTGCAAGAATCGCTTTGGTGACGCCGGGAGCGGCCACTCCACCATTACCGCCACCTTCAGAGGGTCGGCATGCACACCCGCGGCGGTCACAATGTGCCCCAAGTACTCTATGGAATCCTGGCAGAAAAAACACTTGGAGAATTTCAAGAAGAATTCATGGGTTCGAAGACATGAGAAGACCTGCTCCAGATGTTGAGCGTGCCCTGCTGCGGTCTCGCTATATATGAGAATATCGTCGAAGAAGACGATAACAAACTTCCGAAGGAATGGGGAGAAGATACGATTCATGGTGGCTTGGAAGGTGGAGGGGGCGTTGCACAAGCCGAAAGGCATGACGAGGAACTCGTAATGGCCTTCGTGTGTGCGGAACGCTGTTTTGTAGCAGTCACGAGGGTTCATGCGGATCTGGTGGTACCTCGCTGAGATCCAAATTTTGTCAAGACCGCCGCGCTACGCTAAGTTCGTCGAGGAGCTCACAATTGTCGGAATCGGAAACTTGTCCTTCACCGCGGATCGCATTAAGGGCCCTCAGAATCGACCACGTAAAACGTAAGAGCCGCCTTTCTTTTGACGAGGAGCACCGGTGATGAGTAGGGACTATGGATCAGCCGAATGATGCCTTGGGAGAGCATCTCACGGACCGTGCTCTCCATCTCGCCTTTTGGAAGTGGGGGTACCGGTAGGGCCTCACGCTGACGGGCTTGGTGGCTCAGCAAATGATGAATCCGGGTGATCTACCACCTGCGCGGTGGCAAATGTGGGGGCCCCAAATAAGTCCTGGTACTGAGAGAGGAGTGTGCGCACCTGTGGGGGTAGATGGTCAGGGAATGTCATGGCTGATGTCGTGGTAGTGGGATGAAGTGCAGGTGAGGCTGATGCTTCCTCTGCCGCCATGTGGTGGAGTTCAAACATGCTGGTGAGTTCATCATGAGTCACCAAAGCTTGGAGTTGATTGAATGAAATGGCTTTAGGTGTCTCGGCTTTGTCACCCCGCAAGAGCACCAGGTTGTCATTCCATGTGAATTCCATAGACATCTCCAGATAATCGTGGGTAACCTTACCAAGAGTTTGGAGCCATTGGATGCCCAACACCGCGTCCGGCCCTTCAATGGGTAGCACATAGAGCTCCAAGGTGAATTGGTGGCCTTGTAAGATAAGGTTGACTCAAGCGCATAAAGAAGCACACCAAGTAGTCAGCCAAGGTTTATATAAACCCGAAACGGGGGAGTTGGTTAGATGGTGAGACCAAGGGCTTCGGTGATATTTGGCCTGATGAAATTGTGTGTGCTGCCGCTGTCAATGAGGATGTGTAGCGGCTTCCCCGTGATCTCCCCCACTAGGCGTAGGGAGCGAGGGTTGGCTTGACCCGCCAGTGTGTTGAGGCTTGAGATGTCGCCGGTGACCAGCACGGGGTCGGTGGGACACGGGCAGATTTCAGTAGGTGAGGCAGCCGGAGGTGATTCCTCTGGATCGTCATCTGCTGTGCCTAAGAGGAGAAGGAACTTGCTTTTGCAGCGGTGGCCGGCTGAATACTTTTGGTCGCAATTATAACAGAGCCCCTTGGCAAGTTTATCCTGTAGCTCCGCGGGAGTCATGCGTCGGATGGGAAGAGGTGGTGGTGAAGCCAATGGAGGTCGTGGATGCAATGGTGGTGGTGAAAGTGGTGGCCCAGGGGAGGGAGAAGGTAAGGTTGGGAGAGGTGGGGAAGGTGAATGACTGGTGGGGTGTTTGACAGGAGTAAGAAGAGGAGAGGCTGGTTTTGGAGGCCATTTGGGCCAGTGGTGCTGGTGGTGTGTTACTTCCGCCGTCCTGGCTTCATAGGCACGGGCGAGAGAGAAAGCTTCCATGAGTGAGGGGGGCTTGGAAAGGAGGAGCTCTCTCCGGAGGTCTGAGCGCAACCCGGCGATAAAGAAGGATATAAGGAGAGGTTCAGAAATACCATGCACCTTGTTCATAAGGTCTTCAAAGTTGGACTGGAACTCCGCGACGGTGGAAGTCTGAGTGAGTTTAGATAGGTTCCCTTGATGGTCCTCGAACATGGAGGCTCCGAACCGTTGGTTAAGATGTAACAAGAAGGTGGGCCAAGTGGTGAGCAGTTGGTTGTTCTTCATCCACTGGAACCATGCCGATGCGCGGCCTTCCATGAGGAAGGAGGCCATGCGAAGGCGGGCGGCTGCTGGTGTGTGGTGAATGTTGAAGAACTCCTCGATGCGGAACGACCAGCTAGTCACGTTTTCTCCGTCAAACTTGGGCATGTCCATCTTGAGGCTATGGCGAACGGAGCGAGGTCCGCTCAGTGGTCGGAGAGGTCCGCTGAAGGTGGAGAGGCTGGTGGTTGGGTGGTCGGGCTGCCGTGGTCGGCGGAAGGGCGTAGTTGGGTGGTGATATCACGGAACCGAGAGTCAACCGCTTCTATGTGTTGGTGAAGGGTGAGAGATCGACTTGGGCCTGGAGAGCCTTGATGGCGGCGAGGACGTCGGGGTCTGCCATGTGTGGCCGGGGTGAAACGGGATGAAAGCACCAGTGTTAAGTAGATGATCACGCTTCGAGCGCGTGTGAGCTCCTAGAATGGTGGAAGAGAGGAGGGAATGTCAAAGAACAACGGAGAACTTCTTCTCATAATTCTTTCATGCCTTCCTACAGCCCACACTTGGCTTAATATAGATAAAACATACAACCCTAACGTGTTCCCCACGTTACTACATACATACTTCCTACAGATACGATAAAAGCATTAACTACTCCAACTCTCTTTTCATGCAAAGCGCCCTATCACGTAATCTCGTACCCACGTAGGCGGCTTTGAGATACGCCGAGATCCTCTGCGTGCATTGGCGTGTTTCTCTTCCCCATGCTGTAGCCCTGCATTCTTGTCAGGTCCTGGCGATATGTCAACATCCTCCGACGAGTGGCGGTGCAGGATCGTATCACACAGCCACCAATTCGCCGCTGTTTCTGCTGTCACGAAACTCAGACGAAACCCAGCGCTGTGCCGTTGATTCGCCGCTGTTTCTGCTGTCACGAAAGCCTGATGCTGTTGAAGCCCTCTGCAGCCACGCCTGACGACGCTGTGAAACCCTCTGCTGTCATGAAAGCCGGATGCCGCTAATTGTTGCTGATGATGCTGCTTCGATGTGTTGATGCTGCAGAGGACCAAGGTCGTGAATTAGTGCGATGATTGTTGTTGTCGCCATCATGGAGATGGAGGGACTGCTGCCACCATGAAGATGAAGGAATTGCTGCCATTGATGCCATGAATGAATGTGAAATAAAGAAGACAGTCCCCTCTGTCCTGATATTTCTTCGCCGCTGCCGAGTTTCTGATAAGATTTTTGGAGGAGATTCATTATACATTCTCAAGAAGCTGATGCTGCCGACGAGCAGCCAATTCCCAGCAAGCACTACTGAAGGAGCTTATCTGTCTTACAAGCATATATACTTTATTATGAAGAGAAAGAGATGCTCCCAATGTTTCTCTGAAAGTCTATGACATCAAGAAGGATAATGCTGTTATGTTGCCGCAGAAGCTGTAAATGAAATAAAGAAAGGAGCTGGGGCTTTAGTCACACCTGCTAAGACTTCATAATCCCTCAGTTGATTTATTACTTGGGCAAGCAATAACTCCGGAGCAGCAAGGTGCATTCTCAAGAAAGCGAAGGCATGAGGAAGTGGAGCCAGAGCCTGCCAGGGAAACATTGGATCCTCACAAGAAGAAGGTGATGCTGCTCATAAATTGGTTGATATGAGATTGGCAAAGAATTTGAGAAAGGAATGCAGTCCCAGTCTATTGGATGAGTTCGAGTAGATGAAATGATGGGAGTTGCTAGTGAAGAATTGGTATGTGCACAACCCGTTTGACGAAATGACTCAGAGAGATCTTGAAAGAATTGTTCATGCCTTGGTTTCTCCTGCTGGGGAGAATGAATATTCTCAATGAATAGTTAGTTGTAAGCTAGAGAGGCCACCTAGAAGTCATGGCTGAATTTCTTCAACAAAGTCTCCCTTGGGTTTTCTTTTTGCAGCAATAGCACCTGTGCCTTGTTGTATGGATTAATATTGTTGTATGGATTAATATGTTGTCATTCAACGTGAGCTTCAATTTGAAGAGAGAGAATCCGGACATTGGAGTTACATTGAGTAGAACTCCACCTCCAAAAAGCACAAGAAGGCAACCCCATCATGTTCAACTATTAGCTTGTATACTTTAATCTCATGAGAAAAAGGACAAGACCCCCATAAATAAAGATGATAAAAATGATGTAAGGAGGTTGGCCGCCAAAGAATGCTCATATATATTCATTATGGGAACGGATTTTGGTATGAGGATGTGTGTTAATGCCATCATTATGCTTGCTTGTTTTGGTGTCATGAGAAAGCATTCTATTGTAATTCTTTTTTCTTTGGAGATAACATACCAAGGCCACTTCAAATACTAAGCTATATTAAGTGCCGGACTTTTATTTGATAAAATGTCTCAATGACGTTCCTTGTTGTAAAGGCAATCAAATTTGGTGCCCAAAAAATTCACAATAATAGGGTTGCAGCTTTTCTTGAATGGAATTATGCTGATGTTGGTGAAGATTTTCAATAAAGAAATGATGCTGATAATGGTGAAGAGATACTATGAACCATAACCTCAATTCAGTTTATTAAACCTTATAAATAAAGAAGATAACATGTGAGATATATTCATAAAAATGGTCAGAGGATCTTGGACTTCAATAATGGAGATGTTACAGTATATCAATATCAGAAATTCAAGGTTGGTGCTTCGATTTTGAGTTTGACAAAATAAAATGCCAAGGAGTGGAGTGATGTTGCTATTATGGGAGTAAAAGAAGGACCAAGGTCAAGAATATTAATATTGCCATAGAGAGTTGAAAGTCATATGCTGAATATAATGTCTTCAGTCACACATCCAAGTATTTCCCAACCTTAAAAATTGACGTTACTACTCATAGGGAACAGAAAATTTTCATTTGACTAAATGGGAAGCCCCTTCAATTGATACTCTCCTCAGACATTTATTTTCTGACAGTGCTAAGACTATTGAGATTGACAGTTCAGTTCTTGTTCTTGGACCTTCAAATGAACTACAGCCATAAAAGGAAAGTGGTCTTGACGAGGATAAAATATTGAAATACATAACATGGCATGTAATGGTGTTTTTATAGCTGAATTTGGAGGGTGTTCAAAGTACAAATATTAAAATGCCATCAGTGATGAGAGGGTGGTACTTCTTGGTCAATAATATCATGGAAAGAGAGCCCTTTATTAATGCATGTATCTTACACAAATATCCTATTCATAGATAATTATTTTCTGGCTGATGGGTTAAATGTGTTGGCAAATAATGGGGAAATGTTATTGGGCTCATAGAAAGAGTTGGGCCTCATTAAAAAGGGAGGGCTGATCTTATCATTAAAAAAAAGAAGGGGATTTAACTTTAAGTTGGAATGCACTCTTCTGGAAGAAACCAAATCCTGAAGTGGCGCAAATTTTGGAGCAACTAATAAGGCGATGCGCACCTTGAGGCGATAATATTCATATCGCGGAGATCTATAAAACGGAAGTCCTAAGGCACATATCTTGAGGCGGCGGCATAGCGGCGCAAATTCGAAGGCGGCGGCGAGACATGCAAGGCGGCGTCGTAAAAAAAAAATAATAAAAATGAAAATAAAAATAAAAATAAATAAATAAATAAATAAATAAGAATATATATTCACATACTTATGATGATGTAATAAATTGTAAAATCCATGATTTTAGCTTGAAATAAAGGATTTAATATCTTTTTTTCCCTAAATTGATTAGTAATTTTCGAATCTTGCCAAAAAGGGCATTTTGGGAATTATTAATTAAACCCGAGGGCATTTTGGTAAAATAGACACAGGGGAGATTCGAAAATATAAATAAAATTATTTTATAATTTTATTTATTCTCATTGATGAAAGATTTAATTAAATTTGGAAATACTTAATTTAATTAAATTGGAAAGCTCATAAATAATCATGTTGGAGACTTATAAGGAAAGGGGGATAATTGATGCCCTAAGTTTAGTAGGGATAGGATTTAATCAAAGGGAATTAGATCAAATTTAAATTCAAATGAATTTAAATTTATTGAAATTATTAATTAATAAGTTTGAGTTTTATTTGGATGCTAGGGACCTAATAGAAATTTTATAAAACTGCGAGGGCCATAAGATAAAAGTTGATGTCTCTGGTGAGGGACCAAAATGTAACATAGAAAAGTTGGGGGACTTAAAAGAAATAGCGTCCCTCTCACAGTCCAGGGACCCAAGGGTAAATATGGAAACTTCGGGGGGCCTTGGCGCAAAAGTTCAGGGAGAGTCTCTGTGTTAACGGGTGGACGGCTGGGATTGGAGGATCCGAGATAGGCTGATCTCAAGACTCCAATCCAGTCGTTCAAGTTTCTCAACTAAAGTAACAGTGCGTATGACCGCACGGTGCGACGGGATCTCTTCGGTCCATCTGGAGTGATGGCGCGCGAACGAGGCATGGACGAGCTGATCTCGAGGCAATCAGGCTTCTTCTTCTTCAGTCGTCAACGCGCGCCACCCGCGATTTCCAGGCTGCCTGCAAAGGAAATGAAGATGATTGATAGACGAGCAAATATGGAAAACAAGGATCTTGACCCCAAGATTAGAGGTTGGCGATTGAGAATGAGAACCCTATAAAAGGGAGGCCGTGGGGGGGATTTTAAAGGCACACCAACACCGGAACACCAGCGAACCACCGTCTCAGCGAGAGAATTCAAGGAGGAGACGGAGTGAGAGACTCCCGAGGTCGCGGCGAGCTTGCACTGTCTGCCAGGAGGGGTGGACGCCTTCGGGGAACTTCGCAACGAAAGCGAGGAGGAGAAACGACTACCTTGCCTCTCAGTAAGCTTCCCTCTAGTTTCTTTCCGGTCGTTCATGCATGTAGTCCTAGGGTGGTCGCAGAGGGGTGACTAGGATGGGATTCTGTCCCTGGTCACGAACTGGACGCCGAGGAGGGAGGGATTGAGCGCGGATAGGTTCCCGGTGTGGAGGAGCCCACTGGTTCTTGACCCCGAAGGAGACCCTGATCTTCAGAGCTTCTCCGGGCGGCAGAGGTGGCGCAGAAGGGACAGTTCCAGCCTCCATGCACCGGTAGCAACCACCGTGGGGAGGGAAGGGGTTGCGCTCGTGTTCCACCGGCGAGGCCTCGGCCTAGATGAGAGAGAGAAATAATAGAGAGAGGGAAACAATTGAATAATTAAATATTCTAATTAACAATATTAGATTTAATAACTACTAACTAAATTATTTTGCTTCATCAAATAGTAGTTATTATTTTAAAAAAAACTAATGGATTAACAGGTTGACAAATTGTGAGATAATTAATTTTGCTAAATTAATTTATTAGATGTTTAATGAACAACTATGGGTTATCAAATTAACTAATTGAAAATCAATTAATCAGGATTAAGGAATTAATTGATTGATTAGTTAATTAAATAGAGAATAAAGAAGTGAGTAAAGTAGTTGATAATTGATTATTCAATGGCTACTAATCAGAGTTTGGAAAGTTAATTAAGGATTTAGTTAACTAGATTGACGAATTTGATAAATTTAATTAATCTAGCAAAATGTATAGATTGATTAAAAGCATTCGCATGGTTTCAATTAATTGATTAGCCGAGAGGATAATCTAATAGTATGGTTAGAGTAATTAAAAGATTTGTTGAGACTTGGTTAACAAATATTAAATTAATCGTTAAAGGCCTTGATTAATTAATTGTTAACAAAAAGATTAGTTAATTTAAGATTGACTAATGAGTAACTAAATAGACTCCATCAAGTATTAAAAAGAAGGGATTGGGTCTAGTCAAGATTCGGGCTAGTCTAACCAAGATTGGAGAGAGAGGGATAAAATGAAATAAAGAGAACTACATAGAAGGATGGCAAGTGGGATTCGAACTCAACACCCCCTACTTGTCATAGATGGGCCTTAACCACCAGGCCAACATAGGTTATTTATGGAAATAAATTGAAATAGTCATTTAAGGTGAATGTCATGGGAACGCAAGGGAAGGCTCGCAAGTAGAACCCAAGTCGTTAGAGCATGCATAGTAGATACAATACTTCTAGGTTAGTACCTTATTGAGGTAAGATTTATTTTTATCAGGGTTTGACTTGGATGCGTCGAGAAATCCCGTGGAGCACGAGACTTTGTGACTTTAGGTAAGTACACTTGCCTTGTTTCCTCTCTTCGGAGATTTTATTGACATGTCGTTATTGTGACACTATGCCTTGTTTTCATACATGCTTTTATGATTTTGTTGATATCTTTCTTTAGCATGTGTGATTGATTTGGGATGTTGGAATCCCTATGTGTTCTGTTCTTCGTCCCGGACTCAGTGGAGCAGGTGAGCTCCTTTTTGCGGACATTCAGGGACGGGACACCACAGTGCTCGGCATTGCCATGCCAGAAGGATCGATACTCGGATTTGTCCCCGCCGGTCGGTGGGCTCCGATCACCACCATGTCGCATAGAGAGACAAAAGCGGCGCTTACCACATATGACCCGAGGGCCGTAGCGACCGGATGGTCGTTTTCTCAGCAGGTTCGCTGATGGTACTGACCGGGGGAGACGTTTGTGGAGCTTCCGTTGGAACTCTTAGCTAGGAGTCATTATCTTGTTTATTTTTGTGATAGACTCCTAGGGCTTGCTTTGTGGGGCGTGCCCCGAGTTTGCTTTGATATTCATTTTATTGATATCATATGTCTTGAACCCCGCAGGGGTACTTACTGAGCTTTCCATTCGAAAGCTCATGCACTTGTTTTTCTTCCTGTTTACAGATCCTGAGGCATAGGACACTAGTACGCAGGAGCTGAGCCGATCGTGGGTCGGGTGATTTGCAGAGGTCCGAGGACCTTGTCTATCTTTCTGTTTTGAGTGAGATATTATGTTTTGTAGGTCCCCTTAGGGCCTGGTATTTGTAGGGTACTTGAACCCTTGTTATTTATTTTCCAAATTTGAACTCGCTTACTTTGAATAAATTAAGTTGTTTATTCCTCGTGCATTATGCATACTACACACTTAGGCCTTGTATCCGGGTGGGGGCCCTGCCTCTACTCGGCTACGGCCGGTTCAGCATCGCGAGAGGTCCCGGGATCGGGTCGGGGCGTTACATAAATTATCATGTTCTGTAATAAATAAATTATTTTCATTGCCTCTACTTGTGTTTTTGCCCTTAATCGGAGGTTCCCAAGACTCTGTCTGGGGTAATTAATAATAGGGGCTTGCCTCTATTAGGAATGGAAGAACCCACAAAACTAAAAAAATACGATATTTGTGATTCAATATGTCGTCTGGTGTCTCTTCACAGACACGATGTCAGGCGGATATTTTCGATCCCACAACATGAAGTGCAAGTGAAATAAGATCTCTCACATATAAGAAGAACCATGAAAATCAGCCGTGATAGTCAGGTAAGATGCCACCGTGTCTTTGTTGGAAAGTAACAAAGGCCTGAACATGAGGATTTCTGTTTCCTGATGCCAAGAGCTTTCCCAGCAGCAAAGTATTTGAAAGTTTGAATTCAATGATTAAAGGACTAGTTGTGAGAACATTTGCAAAGAGGTTCGGAAAATAAAATATGGTGGGAATCTAAGAAAAGAAGAGTTGATACTCTACACACCAAGTAATTGGATGCTTCAGTAACACTTGAATTTGGTGGATGGGCTGAAGCATGAGGATAATAATAATGAAATCTCTTCAATATTTGGAAATACTATGAATTGTAGTTCCGATCCATTTGGAAAAATTATACTTAAGCATTGCAGAAACTTTGGTCCTATAATTATTGTCATACACTGCTTCTGTATATCCAAAACCCAAATAGAAAATGTAGAAAAGTCACCTGCACATATATTAATGGAGCATCATGGTGCTGTACAAATTCTGATAGGAAGGGTGTTCGCTAACCTGCAGCCGCCATTATAAATGAAGAAGAGGCTGCTGTCGCCACCAAGAAGACTGTTGCCGCTGTTGGTGTTGCTGCAGAAATTCTGGGAAGAAAAGCTATCCCGTCCCAAATATCAATGTTCTCAAGATTGCTGCAAAACAAGAAATAGAGAGAAGGAAGTCAATTTCTAAAATTCTGCCAGCTTAATTACCCTTCATTCAAACATCGATAACTTTTGATAAAAAAAACTCCGATTGAGATGAAATTAGACATCCAGAGCTTTCCAAAGATATATAGTACAACTCCTTTTGATGGCCCAGTCAGTACAGATTCTGATGGAGAAAGAAGTCAATTCCTGCAGTTTTTCCAGCTTGACCACCATATCCATTCGATAACTTTTGATAAAAAAAACTCCGATTGAGATGAAATTTGCGGCATTGGAAACTAGACATCCAGGGCTTTCCAACTATATATAGTATAGCTCATTTTGATGGCCCAGTTGGTAGAGTAACTGGTTACAAGGCATGGCAGATTGTCGTGGACTTATTTGCGGGCCATTAGCAACCATGACATGTATCTTGAGGCGGTGAGGCATACAAGATGGCGTCATATAAATAAAATAATATTATATATATATATATATATATATATATATATATATATATATATATATATATATATATAATAAATAAATTGTCAAATTATATTGATTTCCCTTGCCTCTACTTGTACATTTACCTTTAATTGGAGGTTCCCAAGATACTGTCTAGGGTAATAAATAATAGAGACTTGCCTCTATTAGGAATGGAAGAACCCACAAATCAAAACAAATATGACATTTGTGATTTGATGTATTGCCTGGTGTCTCTTTACAAACACGATGCTAGGCGGATATTTTCGATCCCACAACATCATACCCTACAAAGAGCATGTCATCAACATATAATAGGAGAATAATGCAGTCATCACTTGAGTGTTTCTTCATAAACACACACTGATCAGATGCAGTCCTGGTGTACCCATGATTCATCATGAATGAATCAAACTTTTTATACCACTGCCTTAGAGCTTCCTGAAGCCCATACAAGCTCTTTTCCAACCTGTACACCATATTCTCTTTACCCTTGACATCAAATCCTTTTGGTTGCTCCATGTATATTTCCTCTTTTAGATCACCATAGAGAAAAGCAGTCTTTACATCAAGCTGCTATACCTCTAAATTCAAACCTGTAACTAGACCAAGTACAACTCTGATAGAAGACATTTTCACAATATGGGCAAATATTTCTTCAAAATCAACCCATTTCTTTTTGTTGAATCATTTCACAACAAATCTTGCCTTGTACCTTGGTTGGGAGCTGTGATTTTCAGCCTTCAGCCTATACACCTACTTGTTCTTGAGTTCCTTCTTACCCTTAGATAATTTCATCAAATTATATGTGTGATTCTTATGCAAGGACTTCATTTCCTATTGCATCGCTTTCAATCACTCCTGTTTCTTATCATACAACATGGCTTCCTAGAAGGTTTCAGGCTCTCTACCATCACTAAGCATAATATACTCATTTGTAGTGTATCTACTAGAAGGATGGTGCTCCCGAATATATCTTCTTAATTAAGACTCAACAAGGTGGTCTTTGGTGATGATTGCTCTCCTTCCTCAACTGGCTTTACATCATCTATAAGGGCTTCATCATTAACTGTCTCATCACCATCATCTTGAACTTCTCCCCCTTGATCAATATTCCCCATAAGAGGAGGGATAAGATCCAAATCAATAGGAATTTCAGCAGAGGAATTTGTACTTTTACTCTTGTCACGATCATTATTAATTTGATCGTCAAGAAACACCACATCTCTGCTTCTAACAATTTTTCTGTTCATTGGATCCCACAATCTGTACCCAAACTCCTTCTGGCCATACCCCATGAAAATACATGAATTTGCTTTGTCATCACATGGATCTTTCATCTTAAGGAATATGAACAAAGGCCTTACAGCCAAACACTCTGAGATAATTATAAGATACATCTTTCCCTGCCCAAAGCCTGTTTCGTACATCATCATTCAAAGTTGTTGTTAGAGAAAGATTTATCAAGTCAATTTCCATTCTCATAGCCTCCCCCTAAAATGGTTTAGGAAGCTTATCATATGACAACATACATCTGATTCTTTCCTCAATTGTTCTATTCATTCTCTCTGCTACACCATTGAGTTGAGGTGTCTTAGCAAGTGCTTTCTCAAGCCTGATTCCATGAAGTTTGCAATAGCTTTCAAAGGACCGCTATACTTACCACCATTATTTGCCCTGACTGCTTTCAGCTATTTTCCTGTTTCTTTTTCAACCTTGACATGAAACTCCTTGAAAGCATTAAGAACCTGATCTTTGGTCTTCAGAGCAATGGCCCAAACCTTCCTTGAATGATCATTGATGAATGCCACAAAATACACCGCTCCTCCAAGTGTTTTCTCTCTTACATAGAACAAATATGAGTGTGAATCAAATCAAGAATATTTGATTTTCTGGATGGAGGATGCAAATAAAACGCTACTCTATGAGTTTTCCCAGCTAAGCAATCAACACAAGATTTAAGAGTGATACCTTGAAGGTTGGGTAGGCATTGTTTCCTAGCAAGAAGTTGTAGTCCCTTCTCACTGATGCGGCCAAGTCTCTTGTGCCATAGATCTATGTTTCCACCCTTCTGAACAACATTTATTTCTCCTTTGTCTAGCTTAGCTTGTATAACATAGAGTGTGTTCATTTTCATTCTCTTTGAAACCATTAAGGATACTTTGGTGATTTTCTACTTACTTTAACGTACCAAACCATGTAGAAAAACCCTTATCATCAAGGTTGCCCATGGAGATCAAGGTCAGCTGAATATCTGGAACATGCTTGACATCTTTGAGTAGTAGTTTGTACCCAAGACTTGTCTCAAGCAGATATCACCGATACCCATAATCGTAGATGAGTCACGGTTTCCATTTTGATATTCCCAAAAATTCACCACCAAAGTATAAAACAAAGAAGTTACCATGGGGAGTGACATAAAATGAGGTACCAGAGTCAATCACCCAATCACTCTCCTGGCATACTAGACTAACACAACTTTCTTTACTGACAACTGTAACTTCACCATTAGCAGCTATTGTCTTAGTTTCTTTTCCTTCTTTATTTCCTACATCCTGCTCTCTTTTTAGGAATATGCACTTATTCTTCATATGGCCCATACAGTTGCAGTAAAAACACTTAATATTCTTCTTGCGTTTTGATCTCTCTAGCTCTATATGTATCTTTGCTACCATGACCATGGGGATGCCTACTCTTGCTTCTCCCACACCTTTTTTGCCTTTATAAAATAAGTGCCTCAGAGGAAGATTCACCTTGCTCCTTCTTTCTGCATTCTTCACTTAGAAGACTCTCCTTGACCATTTCCATAGTCAATTTACCTCAAGGTGTTAAAGTACTTAGTGACACCACTAGAGTTTCCCATCTATTAAGCAAAGAATTGAGGAGTAATAATGCATACAACTCATCTTCAAGAGGCATCTTCATAGCTACCAATTGGTTTACTAACCCTTCAAAATCACTAGTGTGTGTTATAATTCTGCCATCTCTGTATTTCAGATTTACAAGCTTTCTGATGATAACAACTCTATTTCTAAATGTCTTCTTCTCATACATAGCCTCTAGGTTCCTCCAAAGCTCATCAACTTTTACTTCTTCAGAGATATGATGGAAGATATTTATATCTACCCATTGCCTAATTGTTGTAGCAACTTTTAGATGTAGTATCTTCCATTCATCATCACTCGTCTTCTGTGGCTTTGGCTTTCCCATAACAGGCAAGAACAAATCTTTCATAATAATTATGTCTTGCATCTTGCACTTCAAAATGGAGTGATTTGAGACGTCCAATTTTATCAATCCACTTGAGCTTAGATCAAATCAAACATGGAGATCAAACCTCGTAGATTAGGAGAGTCACTCACAAGGATTCTTCACCAAACTTCTGAGCTAGATCATAAAAATTTCATACATCTTGAGACCGTTTTCTATCGCTTTTTGAGGATTAGGAAGACAGTCTGACAATATCATTGTCTTGGCCTTCAGGGAATGGAATATTTGTATTTTTAAAATGGGAAAAATCATTGTGAAAATTAGGAAAATTTGAAGAGCAAGTCATTTTTCGATAATATATGAAAATTAGAGCGTACTTCAACTACAATGCAAAAGATTTTGAAGAAATTTCAGAGTTCTTGATCTCGATTTTCTTCCAATGCAGTTAAGAAAATTTTGGCAGACTTATTGAGCTACCGCCTGTTGAATGCTTGAAGATGAGAGGTTAAAGATGAGAGTTTACAGAAGATTAAAAGATTTGATGTGAGGAAAATAAATAAGTTTGGGGGTATATATAAGGATATGATATTTTTTTAAAATATCCAAAATATAAAAATAATTGTTCGAAATGTAAATTGGTCAATTTAATCAAAAGACAAAAATGCCCTTAATGCTAGCTGTTTTATAATTGTTGTAAAAAAAAATTTATATAAATTTACTAAAAAAAGGATTAATATCCTTTCAGAAAAAATTAAAAAAAAGGGGCCATTAGCCCATTAAGAAAAAGAAATGAGCCATCGGTTTGGTTTCTAAGGGCTCTCATAATTTTTAAAAAGGGTAAAAGCCGTTTTGGTTTCTATACTATGACCTAACTTTTATTTTGGTCCTTGTAGAATGAAAATGTTCAATACGATCCCTATATTTTTGGGTTTATGGCAATTACGATCGTTATTGTTGAAATGGAGGCCAACTAACGTATGGTTTAAGTCCAACCATTTTTTATTCTGACGTGGCAACCTATGTGACTTGGGCACGCTGACATGGCATGCTGATGTGAGAAAAAATTTAAAAAAATTCAAAAAAACAAATCTTGTGTAAAAAGGCAATCTCAAGAAGTCAGTTTTTTTTGGATTATTATTATTATTATTATTATTATTATTATTGTTTTTTGCCATGTCAGCATGCCACATCAACAAGCCATATTTTTTAGATTTGTTTATTTTTTTTAATTCTTTGCCATATCAGCATCCCCAAGCCACATAAGCTGCCACGTCTGGATAAAAATGGTTGTACTCAAACCGTATGGAAGCTAGCCTCCACGTCAGCAACAAGGACCGTAATTGCCACAAATGCCAAAGTACAAGAACCTATTGAACATTTTGGTTGTACAAGGACCAAAATGAACATTAGGCTATAGTATAGGGATGAAAAATGGCTTTTACCCTTTTAAAAAAACATGTGGCAGCATGACCCATTTCTGAAACATAGAGATATCTCTCTAATAATTGGGTTACCAGAAAGGACCTTGGCGTATGTGCATATGTAAGTCAGGGAGTCCTGACAGTAGAAAGTAGAGAAATTTGTGGAAATTCTGTTCGCAAGCTCAATGTTTTTCTGTGAAAAGACTACCTATTACTGAGTAACTGTGTGCTATTAGGCTTGGACATGCTTCTCTTTGTCCTTTATGTAATCTTCGTCCCGAGTCTAGAGGGGGGCACGAGTCGATTAACTGGGCCTGGCGGTCCCCGTGCGGGCCCTACCCGTTGAGCTGGGTGATCCAGCGGGTCACGGGTGACTCAGAACCGGCCCGGGCCACCGCCTTGAATCGACGGGTCGTGCCATAACCCGTCGGTTCACAGGCCGGTTCGCTTGTCTTCAAATTTTTTTAAAAAAATATATAAAATGTAATTTATATATCCGTAACCAGTCTGTAACCCCTCTCCATCTTCGCCTCCACCATCGCAGGAGTTCTGTTGGTCCCATGAGGGTTGTCTTTTCCCACATCATCCTCTGCTTCGCATCGCTATGTATCTCTCCATCCCCTCTCTTTACTCCTCAATCCCATTCTCTCGATTAATCTATTTCTTCCCAATTTGTCAGCTCCTAGCTATAGAGGCACACCCGAAATTTTCCAGTCGAGGTGATTCTAAATAAGGATTGATGCTCTCCGATGTAGAGGGACCATGGGCCAGGTTTTAACTCGGCTGGACAAAAACCGTCGGGTTAGCCGACCTGGCGGGTCGAGCCAACAAACCAAAACTGGCCCTCTACAATAGCGAGCCAGTTATGGGTCGGATAAAACCCAACCAGTGACCCGACGGGTTTACCCGCAGGTCAAACGGGTTGACTCACCGGGTTGACCAGCTGAGGCCCAACAGGCCGTTTTTTTTTTTATAATTTTTTTAAGGGAAAATTACAAAAAGAACCCTGTGGTTTGCGACTTTTTCAATTCAATCCTTGTGGTTCAAAATTGAACCACAACGACCCTGTGGTTTGCCCGTTTATCACTTTAGTACCCTGTAATACTGTGCATTCAAGGTCGCGTCCCATTTGTTCCCCTAGAGCATGTTTGAAGAATTTCCAACCGTATGGATGGGAAGATCATCGAAAAATAAGCTAGCCTGCCAATTTTCATACAATTTGGGAACTTGTAGGATCTTAATCTTAACGGTTCTTATTTTATAGGAATCTAAACAGTACAGAATTTCAACCGTTAAGTGGGAGGACCAAACGGATACCAAATTTTATGAAAATTGACAGGCTAGCTTATTTTTCGATGATCTTCCCATCCATATGGTTGGAAATCCTTCAAACATGCTCTAGGGGGGCCAAACGGGACACGACCTTGAATGCATAGTATTACAGGGTACTAAAGTGATAAACGGGCAAACCACAAGGTCGTTGTGGTTCAATTTTGAACCACAAGGACCGAATTGAAAAAGTCACAAACCACAGGGTACTTTTTTGTAATTTTCTCTTTTTTTTATTATAGCCATAGAACTCATGTATACATATAAATACCAATCCTTTTTGTTTAGTTGATGTAACATTATATATTCCTTAATGTTTGAATAATTAGGGTAGGATAATGAATTTTATAGATTGAGTTTTTATTCTTTCCCCTGGAAGAGAGGTTTTGCCTTCTCTGATTGCCAATAATAATTCTTTTTATGATTATTTTTTTATTTTAAATAGCTTGCCATTTATATGCTCTTTTGTGATTCTATAATAATTTTTGGTTTTCTTAATGTTTGAATAATTAGTGTAGGATAATGAATTTTATACATTGAGTTTTTTTCCCCCTCAAGAGAGATTTTAGCATTCTCTGATTGTCAATAATGATGGCTTTTTATGGTTATTTCCTTATTTTTAAGTAGCTTACAATTTATATGCTCTTTTGTGATTTTATAATTTTTTTTGTTTTCTTAATGTTTGAATAATTAATGTAAGATAATGAATTTTATATATTGACTTTTTTCCTTCAAGAGATATTTTTTTCATTCTCTGATTGTCATTTGTCAACAATGAAGGCTTTTTATGGTTATTTTCTTATTTTATAAGCAGCTTGCCATTTATATGCTCTTTTGTGATTTAACAAATTTTTTGGTTTTCTTAATGTTTTAATAATTAGTGCAGGATAATGAATTTTATAGATTGAGATTTTTTTTTTTTTTTTGCCAAAGTTTTTTGCATTCTCTGATTATCAATAATGATGGTTTTTTTAGGGTCATTTCCTTATTTTTAAGTAGCTTGCCATTTATATGCTCTTTTGCGATTTTATAATTTTTTTGGTTTTCTTAATATTTGAATAATTAGCGTAGGATAATGAATTTTATAGTTTTCAAAAATTTTTTTCTCATTCTATTTCTATTTCATAATATAATAGTTTTTTTAAATACATTTTTTGTTATTTTAAATATGCATTATCTATATATTTAAAAAAACTTAAAACCGTTGGGTTGGCCCGTGAACTAGCGGGTTTCAGCTAGGCCCGTTGGTTCTATGGGTGGCCCGGTCCGTGTCCCCCTCTACGACGATGCTAGGTACTTGACAGGGTGCACGAGCGTGCACTGGAAGCGACCGTCGCCGAAGCATGTGAAGTGGAGGAAGGAATAGTTGGAGAATGATTTTATGTAAATGGTTGGGTTGCCCAAATTGGGCATGACTTGCCAATTCAACCCCGCAGACCCGACGAGTTTAACCACCGGGTCACAGGTTGGAAAAACCCCAACCGTAACAGGCCTGCTACTGTAGCAGTTTGGTTACGGGTCGCAGGCTTAGCCCGGCGGGTTTTGCCGGAAGTTAAATCTTGGCCGGTGGCGCCCTTTACCCGAGTCCCTTGAGAATTTATTTTAGGATTGTCATGCTGCTAGAGAGAGTACCATCGGCAGTAAGCCTGCGTAAAAGTAGTATTATTGGTGCTACATGTTGGATGATTTCGAAATATAGGAGCCTTAACTCTTTCAGGGTGATCGATTTCAATGCTGGCTTTGTTGCTGCTAATGCTTTGTCTATGGCACAGGATTATTTCCTTAGACTTAATCTTCTATTCGAACAAGTCCCGGGTCAGCAGATAGGGGGAACGGGGATTTTGTTGCTTTCTAATTCTGCAGGAGCAACAAGAGAGCCAGTTGATGTGGAGGTTAGAGTTGCTAAAGGCAGGGATTCAAGCTGCAGCTGCAACAGGACTGCGACAGGAAGGGAACAATGCTCATCAAAATGGATAAATGGAACTTGGCAATAGCATTTTATATGCATGAAGATAGAATCAGGTGGCCTATCAAGCATACTGTTATGAGGTGCAAAAAGCTGTTGAAAAGATTTCAAGGAAGGAGAATTGAGCATTACCCAAGGGAGGAGAACAGCAGATATCCTTGCCCTACTCACAGTTTGGTGTGCTGAAACCTTCACCTGTTCCTATGATGATTGGGTACCAGAGTGGCTTGAGGTCCTGAGGATGCTTATGCACAAAATAGGTCTAGATTGTCCAGATTTTGATAGCTGGGTTCAGCTCATAAATCAAAATAAATAAATAAATAAAAAGATAAATAACGGAAAAAAAAAAATGTTACAAGGAAAATAAAATCAGTCTGTTGCATTGTATCAGAATTTGTCATGCCCCATCCACATCTATTGTCGAATACACGCATAGCAAGTTAAACAAGATAGCTGTTTTCATTTTTCTATTGCCTTTGCTTCTTTAAAGATGGTTCTGATGGTTGTACTTGAGTAACCTACAAAGTGATTTAGAAGTCAATGCAAAGATTAATTGCCGCTGGAAACAACAGACAACCAAGAAATGTTTGTCATCAGAGAACATAAAGATTTTTAGTTGGCAGAAAATCTATGCAGCTGTAATTTTTTCAATTCAGAAAACTGGTAATTATATACAGCTGCTGTTAATAATGTTAGTATAAATACCAAACATTGATAGAAAAGTAGAATTTGAGAACAGTTTAATCTTGTTAATATAAAGCAAAATTTTGAGGACATCAAAAAATTGAATGAAGTACGGAGGGGGAAAACTGATAATTGATGAACAATCACCGAAACAGCCAGCAGGCATTGTGTTCTTACAGAGTTTGAGAGCTTCTCACTAATATGAGTCAGCGATCTCAACATGGCTTCAAGGATGTCTCTAGAAATCTGAAACTTCACCTCTATTTCACTTAAAGGAGATTTTGCATAGTTTTCCAGCTGCACGCACAAATGTGCATGAGGAGAGAGAGAGAGAGAGAGAGAGCTGGAGGTAGTCAGAATAACTAAATAAATATTTTGCGAAACATCATCAATAAGAAACCATTATAAGATGTATGATCATGATTAAATGAAAGCAGCGATACGCCATCTATTGTCATGCAGATTGTGCTAGTTTACGACTACTGGTAATAATTTAAAGAATGCAAAAGATGGTAAGAAGTTTCACATTGATGAACTTTCCGATAAGTCAGTATCCAGAATTTGAAGTGAAAGATTGACATATACCTGGAGAAAAATGCATACATGTGGGCATGCTTACTTTGATCATTGATTTATGAAGAACAGGAGCCAGGTTAGTACCACTGGTGACTAAAACATGATGGATTTATATTATCTTCAAACAATTGAAACACCGAGCCTAATATGCATTCAACTAGCTTTCCAAGTTCAAAACCTCAGTGATTCTAACACAAAGAAGATTTTTATTAATCAGGATACAATCAACTCTTGCAACAAGACTTACCAGCAAATCCTTGAAATGTAGTAGTAACTGGGGACATAGGTTACAGAACACTTGCCTTCAGGGTGATGACAGCCATTCGATTGGAAGGTGTCAAGTTTCTGTCCTGGATGCTCCATGTCATCGACTTGAGGCGTGGAAGTATTCCCTAGTATGAAAAAACATTGTTAAATGACAAACTGTCAGTAGAGGAGAGAAGAAAAAATTACAAACAGATCACTGTATTTCATAACAATACTGCAAAAAAAAGTAGGACTCTGGGGTGCCAAGGGAACTCTAAAGATCTGCAACTTTGATACTGAATTGCCATCATGTTTTTGTCTTTCTTTTATTGTCTCTGAGTCTTACTGGAGAATCAGTTTGAACCTAAATTAAAATGAGAAAGTTTCTTTATAAAACATCAGTTTTAAGTCCAGTACTATACTACATTCTGACATTGATCCTTTCTCGAAACGCTAATATAAAACCTTGACCCATATTCAAGTATTAATAACATTTGAATGGATTGATCCCTAGATAATTTAAGCAAATAACTATATAGAATGGTGACTCATTGAAAGGAAATAACAAAACTTCATCTTTCAAGGAAAAAGGTAGTCGGTAAAAATGAACATAAATAATTTTGCTGATAACTATAATCATCATACATGCAATATAAGGGTAAAAATCTTGATGTATATCACATACAGACATCATATAAACCATTATTGCAAGATCAAATTGGTATGGTTGCTATTACAGGAATAAAGTTTCAGCAATTTCTTAATATTAAAAAAAAAAAAAATTAGCATTTCATCCACCAGAAGATTGCATGTAACAATCAAATCTAAGTTCATCTCAGTATTCTTAGAAGAAGAATATGCAAAATACCATGGCATCCACAGAGCCCTTGCTTTGGTACATATTAGTGTCAGCCACACCATGAGGAAGACTTGGAACATCATAGTTTAAAATGGAATCATCAAGACTGTGGTAAGCCGATATATTCTCTTGCCATGGCAACAGTTTTGAAGATAGTTCTGATAATGTGCATGGTGCTACCACAGGTGGTGAACTGACTCTAACCTGATGTGAAAGCCTCGCATGTCGCCACAGAGGCTAGGAAGACAGTAATTATTCAAAAGGACATATGAGAAGTGAAAAAGTAATGAAATGCACACAAGAAACCAAATAAGCTTGCCTCGTGAGTAAATATGTCAAAATGACTGGGATGTGTGCTAAGTCATACATGTCTTCTTTCTTCTCTAGATAAAAATTGTAAATAATACTTGAAATACATTTTAAATTTCCTGATAGCATTTACTTAATTTTAACTTCTATGAATGCGTAATAAAGTAACAGCAGCAATAAAAGAAATCTTCCTGCTCAGTATAATTGGAAATACAAAATTTGGTGATGTTGAGATGAGAAGTCATGTAACCACCACCAACATAAGTTCCAAATAGTTTGCAAATGTAAATCTAATATAAATACATGATATATATTTTAAAATTTTCTGATAGAATTTACTTGATCATAAGTTCAAAGCATACATAATAAACTGAAAGCAACAATGAGAGAAATCCTCCTGCTCATCATTATAGGAAATACAAAATATGGTGATGTTTACATCAGTATGCATGTAACCACTACTCACCATTTAAATAAGTCAAAAATAGTTTGCAAAAGAACCCCAACACAATATTACATTGGATAATGGTGTAATTCTGATTAAAACATTCTCTCCTTTTTTTTCTTTCAATAAAAAAAAGTTATACCTGGTCTCTTAGTGCTTCGTCCTTCCACTGATTTTGATATTTCTGAATTAACATCAGAAGAATGGTTTGAAACTCAGTTGAAAGGTCAACAGGCAAAAACTTTTTGATATCATCTCCTGCAAGATTCTCATGCACACATTTTCTAATTATTGAGCGGAGGCATGCCAAAACCTGCCAGTAAAGGCAAGACACTTAAGAAGAAGTAAATAGGCTCATGCTAAAATAAAAAAATTCATTAATGTACATTATTGAATAAATATAGAAAATTTGGATAAAAACATTATGAAAAATTCTCTCTAGGCAGAAAGATATCCATATGAAAATCATGACAATGGGACGATGATGAAACCTAGAAGTCATAATAGATTAGTGTATAAAGAAGAAATTACTCCCTCTAATCTGCTATAACCACGTCGCTAAAAGAAATAGTATCATTTGGGTATCCTTTTTCTACATAGTAAATCATAGGCAGAAATATCAACTGAAAAAATTCATACTTTGGCAGATACGCAACAGACCACAAAGTCACAAACTCACAAGTGGTTTCATCATAGTAAAATTAATTGGTTTTAACACTATTCTCAGTTGAATATTACGATTTATAGAAAATATCCTGCTAATAAATATTCAAGCAAACTCAATCAAATACTGATATGTAATATTCAAAAGTAATTTTATAGCACAGTAGCCGTGATAGAACTTCAAACCTCCCTCACAAGTTCTAAGAAAATAAACAAAATTCATTCATAAACATGAATTGAATCGAATATAACAATCTTATCATCATGAAGTGTGGTTCAAACATGAAAATTTAATTTGCACAAGACTTGCAAGCCCTAGTTATTACAGAATGGAGAGAGAGAGAGAGAGAGAGAGAGAGGCTTACGGGTTCGAGATCCTGGAGCGCGGGGAGGCCGAGGAGGGACTGGAAGAGGGGTTTTTGCGACGAAGAGAGCCCAGTTCGTCTGGTGCTCCAGAGAGTGTCCAGGACGTAGGTAAGGGTTTCCTCCGAGATCGATGACGAAAGCTTTCGGAGGTGCTCGCAGGCTCCCATTACTTCGACACTATCCAGCAGCACAGACGCTGAGGAGATGAGGAAGTTCTAATATATCGGACGCTGTTGAAACCAAGTTATGCGTATGGATCAATATAGCATTTTGGCAGTGACCTCAGCCCTGTTTAAGGAATCAATTTCTGAACATAGAACTTCTTTTCTCTAGGTTTAGGGTTTAAGGGGCGTTCATTTGCCCGTAAGTGGGGAGGGGAAGTGTGTGAATTGAGCTGACTTCGATCATTTTTTATGTTCATTTGCCGTAAGTGGGGGAAGTAGCACTTCCCCCACTGCAGTGAGTTCGGTCACTTTATACTAGGCTCACTTCCCCTTTTTAAAAGTTGAAGTCGCTGAAATGGGGGATATAAAATCCCACTTCAACTGACTTCGTCCCCCACTGAAGGCACGAGCGAAGTCATCCCGATCTCCGCCCGTTACCCATGAGGAGCCTCCAGCTTTCTCGACGATCTCCGACCGTGACACCTCCGGATCTCCGCCCAATCTCCGAGCGCGACGCCTCCGGTTCACCACCCAATCTCCGACCGCGACGCATCCGGATCGCTGCCAGGACTCCAACCGCGACGCCTCCGGATCTTCGTCTAATCTTCGACCACAACGCCTTCAGATCTTAAGCAGGTACCTCCATCTTCCTATCTCCCTCTCTCCCTCTGTACCTTCATCTATCTGATATGGTGATTGTTCTTTGGGATTTTTAGAGTTCTTTAGATCTTGATTAGGTGTTTCAGCATTTTTAGGTTTCTTTAGCTCTTGATTCCGGTTTCAGGATTTTAGTATGTTTTGGTTGTGGATAAGTTGGAATTTTTCTTATTTGATGAATAGATTTGCAGGAAGAGTTATATATCTTGTTCCTTCGAAGTTATTGCTTGACTTTTCTTGGTGCAATGTGATTCTATGAAGATGTAATGTGATTATGTCAAATTCTTACATATTTTTTCTAAGAAATTTAATTTATTTATACAATAATGTATTCATTGGCAGTGAGATAGCTTATCTCTGACGTTTGAGATTGCATGTATTTAGATGGTCTGGGGAGCATTTACTGTTTTTTTTTTTCAGCATTTACTGTGTTTTTTTTTTATTTTTTTATTTTTCTTCTCTGAAGTTATAGCTTGTTTTTAATCACCCAAAGATTCATCAGTAATGAATTCATTGGCAGTGACATAGCTTATCTCTGACATCTGAGATTGCATGCATCCATAATGAAGCATTGAACCACTAAAGCATCACTGCTTTTATGCATCTCCTAGGAAAGACTGCTCATTAGCTACCATTATGTTGTTGTATGACTTCCTTGAAAATAAATGTTTAATGTCTAGGATGGCTAGGGATAACTTGGACGATGTCATGATCAACATCCATATATCGGTGGTGATCCTTGTTGCCGTACTTATTATGTTAAGGACATTATGTGAACGAGGGGATACTATTCAAGGTTGGAGAGTCTGTGACAAAATAGAGGAGGATATGTGGCGTGATTACAATTGACGGGGCACGCATAGAATTTAAAAAATTATTAGGTTTTGCAAAATGTACTTTTATGAACTAGCTGTTGTGAACCTGCTAACTTTTGACCTTTTCCTGCTACTCTTAAAGTAATGGTTGTAGAATTTTCAGCTCTTTCCTTGTTGCATGTTGTTTTATGATGTTGGAAATATGTGCTGATGGGAACCTTTAAAATAATAGCAGAGTTGAATTTGTAGGGTTATGAATTTGTATGCTCATTAAAGATTATTTACTATATTGATGTCAGGATTTAGATGAATATTATACTGATGTTGGAAATATATTGATGTTGTTGTGAACCTCAAGTTAACACGTGAAAGCCTACCATCCAACAATATCGATTAGTTAGAGGAATAATATTAATATATGTTCATTTCAAGTATAGTCCTTTACATGAATAATATGTTTGATATTTGAAATTGCAGGATGGCTAGGGGTAACTTGGATGAAGTCATGATCAATATCAATATATCGGTGGTGGTGACTTATGTAGCCATACTTATCATGTCAAGACGAAGAAAGAGTCGATACACATTGCGTCGGGAATCTTCAGCGATTAGAGATATCCATAGGAATGCGCATATGTGCAGAATATTGGATGGATGATTGCATAATTGTGTCGAACATATAAGAATAAGGAAGGACACTTTTCTAAGGCTATATTATGTTCTACAAGAGCGGCGTGGCCATTTAATGATACTATCCACGTGTCCGTTGAAGAACAAGTGGCGAAGTTCTTGCATATAGTGGGGCACCACTCTAAGAATCGATCAATGAAAATTGATTTCATTAGATCAGGTGCTACGGTGAGCCGGTATTTTAATGCCATGCTTTAGGCTATATGCAAAATTAGAGATGAATTTGTGAAGCAACAAGGCGTTTCACTACATCCGGATATAGAGTCTAACCCATTTTGGTTTCCTTCAAGGTATTATCCACTATACATCCTTAGTAATATTGAAATATTTTAGTTTAAGTGTCTAATTAGTTTTAACTATTTAGGATTGTATTTGTAACACCAGCCCCGAAATAAATAAGGATTTTTATTTATTTATTTCCAAAATTTATTAAATAGGAATTTAATATGGTAAACGATGAAATTTGGGAAAATTGTAAGGGTCTAATTAATCCAAAGATAATTAAATCAGTTAATTATTGTGAAGATCGCACAAATATTCAAAAGTTAGAGTCCCGAGAAAGGTGGATCCGTGTGACGAGAGCAGGACTCTCGTAATATTACGATGCACGCGTGACACGTGGTCGCCCCGACCCGGATTTCATGGATCACGGCCGACTCGATTTGGACCCCGTGGTCCCACTATTAAGCATGTGAAGCTACAGAACCCCATGACTCTACAAAGTACTACATGTGAAACTACAAGATTATAATATTTTAATTTAAAATATTATGATTTTTAATATTTTCAATTAAAATATATTATTATTAATACTTAATGATAGAAAAGAGAGAGATTGGAGAAATCTCTCTCTCTCCCTCCCGTTCTTCTCACGTCGTACCCTAAGTCTACCCGTGTCCTCTCTCTCCCTTCGACCGGCAGCTTCCCACTCAACGGCGAGCTCCCCACCGGCCACCTCCATCACGACCGGCCACCATCACGGTGGCCGACCGGACCAAGAATAAGGCCAAGACGACGCAGCGCGCATCTGCCGCGACGCTGGGCTAAGGCCGCCACTGCAGCAGGCTACTGCCTGCATCGCCGCATACGCTGCCAGCAAGATATGCGCTGCGCCGCCAAGACGCGATCGGCAGTGCCGCCGCACTGCCAAGGCTCCGCCACAGACCCCCTCAGACTCAAGACGCCACCACGCCCAAGCTCTTCTATTGGCCTCCCAAGTACGCCAGCCACAGTCACAAGCTCTGCAGCCTAGTCCCACACGCCCCCTTCTTCCTTCCTTGCGACGGTGAGCATAATTTAAGAAATAACCACCATGATTAGTTGATTGATTTCATAAGTTAAGGCATGGGTTAATTGGGGTTGATAGCTTGGAATTGATGTTGTTTTGAATGTGGTTACCAAGTTCAATGAGGTTAATCCATTGAATGTTGTAAATTTTGGGTTTGAATTGATACAAACCTTAGCTATCCATTGAAGCTTTTAACATGCCCATTACATGTTTGATAAAATGTCACAATGAACCCTTGAGCATAACTTCATGTTTAATAGACTTAGAGTATGCTAAAACTTAGCTCATTGATCATGTTTATGATGCTTGTTTGTTCAATTGGAAGATAGGATTTGCAAATACCCATTGTTGTGGTTTTGAGAATAAACATGCCCATGAAATATTTGATGAAATGCCACATGGAGTTTGTGAATATAATGGCATGTTTTATATACTTGGATCATGCTACGAAGAAGTTCATCGTTACATGTTTGTATAATGAAATTAAAGCCTAGAAAGAAAGAAGATGCTTCCCAATGTTTTTATTGAAATTACATGAATAATCTCCATGTTTATGAATAGCTTTTGATTAACCTTAAGAGCATGATAGATCCTTCAAATGATGCTAAGGATGAAGAATGTAAAATCTTTGTATCCGAGTAAATTTTGTATTTCCTTCATGCTCTTAGTTTAAGCAAAATACATATTGATTTCAAGCATGCTCTAGCTAAGTTAATGAAGTTATGGTATTCTCATGCCTTGTTGGCATGCATACATGTTTAAGTATAACATCGATTAACCTTTAAGAGCATGTTAAACCCTCCTTAGAGACATTAATTATTAGACTATAAGAACCATTAAGAGAAAACATGCTCATCAAGTGTTTGATGTTTCGCCACATAGAACCATGAGACAATTAGAGGGCTATGTGGTTTAATTGAGCTTGAACTATTAATAACCTTGTTGTTGTTAAAGAAAAAAAAAAAAGGGATTGAAACAAGTAAATACTAAACAACATTTTCGAATTATGATTTTGGTTAGATTATGATAAGAAGAATACATGGATGATGGATTTAAAACTTTAGGAATTTTGTAATGCTATAGATATACGAATATGAGAAACCATCCTTGGATAGATTAAGCATTAAGCACTAAGTCATAGTAGGAGGATTAGAAGGGATGGAAATCACTATTGGAAAATAGGTGAGTAATACAAGTACTTGATTTTCGAAGATTGGAGTTTAATTGAAGAGGGTTAAGCTTCAAGGAGAAGGAATTGTGCAGGAAATACTGTAGCACCTGCAGAACACCCTTTTTATTTCATTTTATTATGGGCTCAGTAGACCTTATAACGAGCCCAATTCTTAGGGAAATGGAAGATGATATTGGAAATATAATGTACAAGAAGTTTGGGAAGGAATGAGGATGTTCTTCAGCGTCAATTTAATGTTTTAAATCCGGGATTTTCCTCAGTTACTGTAGCAGTAGAATAAAGAGTGAACTAAAACTTCAATATTTTCAAAAAGACTCGGAATTCGATTCCGATCGCCCCGATAGTTCGGGTGTATATTTAAACTAGTAAAAATAGTGCGGGCAGGTATCTAAGAGCCCGGATCTATCGGTTATAAATTTAAAAGCCGACATTTCGGTAAATTCACGACTTGGGTAACTAAATACATGTAATGTATCTGTGATTGTTATGAAATGTTATGTGACTAACATTTACCATGTTTAGGACGTGGTGAGAGTGGAAGGCTCGGACACAGGTAGGTCCCGGAAGCCGAATAAGGTAGGATGTCGTGACGGCATCGTGGAGTATTTCTAACTCATAGTATTCTCTTGATTCTTGTTGTTATTGTGCTAGATGGATGTTGGAGTCCATCTTTTGATACATGCTCGTCTGTTGACATGTTATGCTTCTTTGCATTTGTTTGAGCTTGTATGTTTTGATATGATCTGCTTTGAGGGAGTACCCCTTGACATCCTTCTTGTGTTGTTGTGGGATGGCCAGGAGGTGGTACTCCATGGCATATGGCCAGTGGGAGTGATACTCCATGGCATATGGCCAGTGGGAGTGATACTCCATGGCATATGGCCAGCGGAGTACCCTCTGGCATCCTACTTGCACCTGGGATGGTCGAGGGGGGTGGTACTCCATAGCAGTCTGTCGATATTCTATTCTTTGCATTAAATATTCCTTCCTCCTACCCCACTTTGATTTTATACTCTTATTTCCTCGAGAGGTTCCCAATATATATTTGAGATGGTTTTCCTCATATGTGTTGGTTTTATATCTCGAGGGGATTGTTGCTATCATTTTTCTTCTCATGCATATTTGAGTAGAGTTTACTTCTTAAATACGTATTGACTCTCGATCTCGATGAGGTCACCGATCATTGTATATTCAGGATGTTGCTGCCTTGAATATATATTTATACCCCGCTAGGTATTAGTACTATCAATCTCTTACTTTCGTGCATGATACATCGTGACGGAGACCCCGGCAGAGGGTGTATAATATCCGCCACGGACTACAGAGAGGGTGTATAATATCCGCCATGAGTATTTGATGCTCCATCTGACGGAGACCCCGGCAGAGGGTGTATAATATCGGCCACTTGGCTACGGTCAGAGCGGCATTTTCTCACCATGTGCACATGTATGCTATAAGCGTAGCGGCTTAGGCCAAGACGATACCGATAGTGTCGTAGATGTCGTAGACATCTTAGTATCACATATGCCAGAGGTTGAGTACATCTGTGGATTTATCCACTTTCCTGAGATTTGTTATTTGCTTGTGATGTTATTATTGCATATTTGTACTTCTTTTATTTCTGTTCTTTCCTAGTGGCTTTCGCCACCTTTATTGATTTATTTGCGATCCTACTGGGCCTTTCTTTGGCTCATGCACTTGATGGATGTTTTTCTCAGGTGACAATGAGGAGTAGGGTCAGGACTAGATGAGGACCTTGTGAGTAGCTAGGAGCGGAATTCAGGAGAGAGCTTCCGCAGGACAACCTAGCAGCGATGGGGATATGTTGAGCTGAGGTTTGCAGGCCTCTATTCCTTTCTGAGTGAGAGTTGTCATTCGGGACCTGCTAGGGTTTTATAAAAACCTTATATACATTTCTTCCGCTGATTTATAATTTAAACTCTGATTTAATTATCTGCTTTGTTACTTAGCCTTGCGTGCTTCTAGGGGCGACCCTATAAGCACGCGGCGTTTGTCGCGTGCGCCGAGGCCCGGGATCCTGGTTCGGGGCGTGACAGTATTGGTTTCCTTGATGGGACCATATAGATGCAAGGGTGCCTGTAGATCTCCAAGGCAAATTTCGGGGACGCAAAGGGATCACACAAAATGTGCTTGCCGCATGTGACGCCGGGCAGGGTAGTGATTAATCTGCGGGCGGTGGTAAACAGGGGGGATTGATAAAAGAGCAAGAAAAAGGGAGGACAAACAGAGAAGAAAAGTCTCTGAAACTTTAAAAGGAAAATATAACTCAATAATCAATGAATAAAATTCAACCCACAAGCCGGGTTTAAATAGCTAAAAAGAACTAAACTAGATAACCTATAAATTCTATCTTCTTATCCAAATTTGCCCAAATCAGCAAATTTTGGTCTAATAGAAAAACTTATCTAATTCTAACATAACTAAACTAAACAGATAACTCCTAAAAATCCGAGTTCAAATCGGATTCGTATCCTATCCTAAATTGGCATACGAAGTATTGCCAAAAATGGAAAAAAAACACCGAGAAACGAAGAAACGACGGGGAAAACAGTGGAATTTGATGATGAAGGAAGGATCCATCTAGAAAAGCTGATGGACCCCACGTGCGCGTTGAGACGAGCTTTATGAATTGGGGTTGAGCGAGCGAATTCGATATCGGTAGCCAAAGTTATGGCCAAAATACCGAAACGTGTCCAAAGTGCTCCCCAATTTTGGATTTAGCTCGATCACCTTCCGCCTTTACGTCGGTCCGCCAAGTCGTGGTATGCCAAAGCTCTCATGGTGCAATCAGATAGCTCGGCATCGTCTGACTCGGGCTCTCCTACATCAGCCTCCCCAGGTTGGAAAGAACTCGCCCTCGAGTTCGTAATAGGATCAGTCGACTCCACAAAACAAGGGCTCAGATGCTTCACATTGAAGATGTCAGAGGTCTTCAAATAACTGGGAAGGCGCAACCCGTATGCATTGTCATTGATCTTCAAGAAGATTTCACAGTGGTCCCGATCTTTCGCTCCTTCAAATTTTGTTATACTCACCCACGTGGAAGCCTTCCCGAGTGAGGGACAAACCCCACACTAAGTCGCCTCATCAAACAAGACTGACAAGCCATTTGTCCAGATTCATCTTGTACTTGGTATTACTCTCCGAATAGGTCGACTTGACCTCGCTTCATGAATAACCGAAGGTGCTTTCGACCATCTCATCCTTTTCGGGGTGAACACGACCAATTCGTGGGACGGGGGTGAGATCAAGTACTCCTGATGGGTTCCGCCCATAGACAACCTTGAATGGGCTCAAGCCTGTAGTCCGATCTTTGATCAATTGTAGGAGAATTCGGCTTGAGGTAGTGCCAGGTCCCACTGCTTCAGTTTAGTTCCAGCCAAACTCCTCAATAGGTTGCCCAAACTCCGGTTCACCACTTCAGTCTGGCCATCTGTCTGAGGGTGGTATGCACTGCTAAAGTTCAACTGCGTCCCCAATTTTTCCCACAAGCTTCTCCAGAAGAGGCTAACGAACTTGGTGTCACGATCAGATGTGATGGAGCGAGGGACACCATGCAAGTGAACAACCTTTCGAAAGTAAAGATGTGCAATGCGGGTAGCATCCATAGTCTTCCGACAAGCTATAAAATGAGCCATCTTTGAAAATCTGTCAACCACCACCATGATAGAGTCTGAGGCCCGTTGGGTACGAGGGAGGCCCAAAAAAAAATCCATACTGATGTCAAGCCAAGGGGTTTCAGGGACTGGCAAGGAAGTGTACAGGCCTGTGTTGGTGAGAACTCCTTTGGCCCGCTGACACACAAAACAGCGCTCCACAAAGTGAGCCACATCGCTAGACAACTTCAGCCAATAAAAGTCTGCAGCTATGAGGGCGTAAGTCTTATCACGACCAAAGTGCCCCTCATTATGGAGTTCGCTCATGATCCGATGTCGCAATGAACATTCGGGGATGCACAGCTGCATGCCACGAAACAGGTAAGCGTTATGCAAAATAAAATCGTGACGATGTCCATCGGTTACCTCCTGAAGGATCCGCCCGAAGGAAGGATCATCCGCATACATATCCATAAAAGCTTCAAACCCTGCAACTTTGGTGCTCATTGTGGTGAGAAGAGAACTGCGGCGGCTCAAAGCATCTGCTACACGGTTGAGGCTTCCTGCTTGATGCTTCAGAGTAAAGGTGAACTCTTGCAAGTATGCCACCCACTTAGCGCAAGCCACCGCTTCGGTTGTGTTGGCCTATTGATGTACTTCTGGCTTCATGATCGGTGAACGGGGATGAACTCCTTACAGATGAGGTAGTGGCGCCAATGCTTCAAATGATCGAACTATGGCATAAAACTCCAGTCATAAGTGGAGTAGTTCTTCTTTGACCCCGACAACTTCTCAAGTTAAAGAAAGCTACCGGTGCGTCCCGACCGCTCAAAACACCTCCAACGCCAACCTGCATTTAATCACAATTGACCTCGAACACTTTGTCGAGAAGTCGGGGAAGTGCTTCGGCCAGTGCTTGATCTTCTTGTTTGACGGTGGAAGCTAGTTTCCGGCCTCACCGGTCCACTTGAAATCACGCCCTTGAGACGCCTTCGGTGATGGTGGCAATCAACGTGCTAAAGTTAGGATGAATCTTACGTAGAGAACGAGGCCCGACCCATGGAAGCTTCAACATCATGCAAGGTCCCTGGCCCGGGCCACTCCAAGATTGCATCGATCTTTGATTGATCTCGCATGAACACCGCCGTGAGGAAACAACAAAACCAAGGAAGGTCCGCGAAGTGGTGAAGAAGGAACACTTCTTTCGGTGAACAAAGGCCTGCTCTCGGCAACTCAAAGATACAAAGGCTGAAGGTGGTCAAAGTGTGAGGACCAACTCGGACTATAGAAGAGGATGTCATCAAAATAGACTACCACAAACTTGACCATAAACGGTCGCAAAACCTGGTGCATGAATCGCATGAATGTGGTGGGGGTGTTGGACAACCCAAAAGGCATCACCATCCACTCGTGCAGTCCATGCTGTGTTTTGAACGCCATCTTCCACTCATTTCCAGGCCGATTCGATCCGGGTGGTATCCACTCTTCGGATGGATTTTTGAGAAGACCTTTGAGCCAGATAGTTGATCCAACATGTCATCCAGGCGGGGGATGGGGTAGCGGTACTTGATGGTGATTTTATTGATTGCTCGGCTGTCTATACACATGCGCCACGAGCCATCCATCTTTGGCACCAACAGTGCTGGAACTGTGCAGGGACTCATGCTCTCTCGGATGTAGCCGTTCCTTAATAACTCCTCCACTTGCCGCTGCAATTCCTCGGCCTCCTTGGGACTGAGGCAGTATGCTGGTCGGCTCGGTAAGCTCGATCCTGGGACAAGATCTATCTGGTGTTGGATGTTTCTTATAGGTAGGAGTCCCGGGGGAAGTTCCTCTGGCATCAAGTCCGCGAACTCCAGGAGCAACTGTTGTACTTCTATTGGCAGATCTGGGTCCATGTCTGTGGTACGATGCATGCAAGGTAGCAATGCATAGACTACATCGCCCTGCTTGATCCCACTTAAAAATCTGGACATAGAAAGCAGGTTAGTATTGGTTACCGGAGCAGGATGCTTTTCTTCTCAACGGGGTGCCAACACGATCTTTTTTCCTTTGATGCTGGGGAATAAGTATTCTTCCTGTCGCCCCAGTAGTAGGTGACAGGCATCCATTGACACGACATCACACCATGCATTGTCAAAGTACTTCTGCCCAATAGAGAAAGACACGAGACATCCCCGATCTACTTTTACCTCGGTGTCTTTGCTTAGCCATGATAGATTGTAGGGCTTCGGATGTCGCTCTGTCTTCAACTGCAACTTCTGGACAGCATTTTCAGACACCACGTTCTCACAACTACCGCTGTCGATGATCACCTTGCAAACCTTGTGGGCCACTGTGCAGGTGGTGTGGAAGATGTTGTTTCTCAGCCAGTCATCCCGTAATTCATCCTTAGGTGCCAGCAGAAAAACAACGAGGGTCTCATGGCCATCCCCAATCAGCACGTCACTAGCCTCATTATCATTGCCATAATCATCATAAACTGGTTCCTCAACCTCCTCAGCCTCGATCTCTTCAATCATCAGGTTCTTGCCCTTCTAACTAGCAAGTTTCTGACACTCGGGTGATTTATTCCCCTGCTCACCACATCTATAACAATGAACTCCAGAGTTAGAACTGTCACGCCCCGAACCACGGCCCAAGCACGTAGACAACCGGCCGCACCCAAACAGGGACTAGTCCCCATTCAGGCGCAAGGCCTTAGAAACTCTTATACAATAAGTATTTAGAGGTAATGATAACAGCGGAATCATAAAATAAAAGAAGAAGGGAGTTTATACAACTCCGTATAAGTACGATACCGAGTTTACACAACCCAAGACTAGGATCTAGTCCAGTCACCCCTAGAAATCCATACAACAAAGGAATACAAAATACAAATCTCACACAGGATAAAAGAGGTACGCGGACCTCGGGACAAATACAAGTAGCCATGTCAACTACTCGGTATATCCTCACTTTAAGCTTCGACCCCTCCTCGTCTGAACCTTGGATCACACAAGTCAAGTGCATGAGCCTAAAGAATAGGCCCAGTAGGGTCGCATAAACAATAAAAGAGGCGGAAGCCATAAACAAAGAACAGAATAAAGCAAGTACAAATATGCAAGTGCAACAACACCACAAGCAAATAACAAGTAACTGGAATGTGGATAAATCCACAGATGTACTAAATCTCTGGCATATATGATACTAAGATGTCTACGACATCAACGACATACATCGATATCGTCTTGGCCTAAAATTTGGATAATGCTATAGCAAACATGTGCACATGGTCGAGGAAAATGCGCTCTCACATTTGGCGAGGTGGCCGAGATATTATCGCCCTCTAGCAGGGGCATCCGTCCGATGGAGCATCAAGTGCTCGAGGCCAGATATTATACGCCCTCTGCCGGGGAATCCGTCCGATGGATCATGCCTGAAAGTAAGAGATTACTAGTACAAATACCTAACAACAGGTATACATATATATCCAAGGTAGCAACATCTTGAATATATAAAGATCAATGACCTCATCGAGATCGGAAGCCAATACGTATCTAAGGAGTAAACTCTACTCAAATACGTGATAGCTCTCGAATATGAGCTATTCTACCAAGTAATTATTGGGGAATTTAGAGTGAAAATGAGAGTTTATAATCAAATCAATTATATCTTTGCTCTAAATTCCGTTATCTATTGTGCGAATAACCTGATATGCATTTTTACGATATTTTACACCTGTTTGTGAAGATAAATACTAAAGCAAATGAAATGTATTGCAACAGGTCTATCTGAGCATATCAAAGGTCAACATCGCGATGTCGAGTCTGAGACATCGTGATGTCTAGAGGCATCTGAGAGCTTAAAATCAAAGTTTATCAGATCGCGTTGTTCTCTGGGAACATTGCGATGTTACATCGCGATGCCAGCAGTCTGGGGGCACTTAGAAGCTTACATATCAGATCGCGATGTCCCAGAGGACATCGCGACGGCACATCGCGATGTCGCAATCATCACATCGCGATGTCGACTGCGGGACTATAAAAGCTGAGAGAAAGCTAGGGTTGGATCATCTTGGTTGGGGGAGCGGCTGAAAAGCGCAGCTAAGGTCTAGAAGGCGATTTCCAGCCCCTTGGAGCTGGAAAGCGATCATTTATGAGGGGGATCTTCATTCCTTTATTCTGAATGTTTTGATATATATATATGGAGCATATGGATGTTTGTTTACTAGTTCTCATTGTTGTTAATGTTTCAATGACAATGGGAGCTTAAACTCTTCATCTAGGGTTGTATTGGATGCTATGATTTGATATTAACTATCTTTGGATTGCTTTTATTTCATTGTATGGATGTGCCTTTGAATCTATTCTTTGTAATCCTCAATTGTTGACAGATATTGAGTAATATCAACTCCAAGTTCTATGAGACATCTAGACTTGTGAGTAGAATAGAGGAATTGGGTGGACGGCGTGACACCGTAGTGGTTTATCACTGAGACATCAGGGTAGGCACTTCCTCGGTAGTGATTAGTTATTGTCCTATAATGCATCGTTTGTACCATAGACATATGGACATCGGTGCATTATCCTTAGACATAAGGTCCTGTATGATGCACCCGGAGTGCACAGAAGCACATAACTAATTACACATACACCCACTTCTATTTTCAATGGAGTATAGCAATCCTTAGAGAAAAATCCTATACAAATCTAGTATCCTCTACAACCCTAGTCCTTCCTCTGAGAAATTACCCTTCTAATTAAATCATCTGTTCGAACACCAACTCACACTCGATATAAGTTTATTACAAAACACACACTTTACATCAACACTCATAATACATCATTTTATCTAGTTTTTCGTTCACTTCTTCAAGCATAAGAAATCGTCACCGTTCCCTTGGGATTTCGACCCGGTACTCACCGGTTATTACTTGCGGCCACGTACGCTTGCGTGCGGAGGCTTGAGTGCTTGCACTCGAGTCTTTGGGCAAACAATACGCATAAGAAAACATGCAAGCAACAATCTCGTCGAGATATGAAGCCAATACATATGAGGAAACCCATCTCGAATATGTATTGGGAACCTCTCAAGGAAATAAGAGCACAACATCAAAGTAGGGTAGGAGGAAGGAATACTCACAAACCTCCCGTGCGAGAGCCTACCTGGCTAGAAGCAAATCACAAGCAGGGTAAGAGGAAGGAATACTCAAACCGAGTATCAACAAACTGAGCAGAGCAATATCAGAAAGCTCAAGCAAAGCAGAAATAGAAAATCACCCTCAAAGCAGAGCAAATCTGATCAGAGTATATAATTTCATAAAAGATATTGATCAAGGTGACACTTAATTTCTTGGATGAAGAAGTTCCTACCGAAGAAGTTTTGACACCCGATAGTCCAAGGACATTACGTGAACAAAGGGACATTGAACAAGGTTGGAGACTAATCCGTGACAAAATAGCAGAGGCGATGTGGTGTGATTACAGTTCACGGGGGAATGCATAGAATTTCAAAGTGTCTTAGGTTTTGCAAAATGTACTTTTATGAACTTTAAAGATGTGTATCCAAATTGAATATCTATAACTATATGTCTTGCTACAATGAATGAAACTTTATCACATTTTGATATAATATTTATTTTGATATTAATTTTCAGCACTTATCAGTTTTGGTGTAGTCAAGGAGACCATTTGATGAGTTTTTGTGTAGATAGGCCACTAATTATATTTTGTTATGTGTTCTTGGATAACCAAGGAGACCATTTGATAACCAAGATATATAGTTTGTAAGCCTTCATATCATTGTGTTTGGTCTTTTGATTTGCTTGTGTGTTTGTTGGGATGTTTCTCATTTGTATTGTATGA
The DNA here is from genome assembly GCA_026586065.1 of Dioscorea zingiberensis. Classification (NCBI taxonomy): domain Eukaryota; kingdom Viridiplantae; phylum Streptophyta; class Magnoliopsida; order Dioscoreales; family Dioscoreaceae; genus Dioscorea; species Dioscorea zingiberensis. Next base: position 23,594,235 of record CM048818.1, on the reverse strand, counting down.
TTATAGATAGGGTTTAGGTTTCAAATATTTTATGCAAGAGAATAAAGTTGGTATAATTTTGTTGTTAGACTGCTTAATTTGTAAGACTAGTACTGATGAAGGTTTGATTGAATGTAGTTATATATATCTATATAAAGGATGTTGTTGGTGCTGCTATATATATCTGTTCTTCTTTGTTTAAAGTTGGTATTATCATTACCTTATTTTTACTATATATATAGTACTGCACATATTAAAAATGTCTTTCTATACTTTATTTGTTTTTACTCATGGTGGGGAAAATATCCATATACATGGAGAATGGATAATTTGTCATCAGAATAGATTGCTTATGATCAGTGTAAACAAATTATATTATTATGTCTTTATACTCCATTTTCTTTGAAGAGGATTCATCAATGGTTTGTAGAAGGGGATGGGAAGGAGTTCCTTGATGTTAGAATATTGAATGGATTTACATTGTTTCTAGTTGTCAGTGGTTGTATGTTTCACTTGTGAAGTGCCAATACTAAAACATTGTCTGGTTATAATTAGATCAAAAGAAGATTTCATTATGAAACTTTTAATTGTTTTCCGATAAGAAGACTTGCATGGTGTGGCCAGGTTATAATAGATTTTGCAAGATATAGCCTTTTATCTACTCTCCATTGTAGCTTTTTTTTTCCCTGTAGAATCTATTTTATGGTTGTGCAGTGGTGTTTTTCTTTCTGGATTTTCATCTTGCATATTCTTTCTATTTTCTTGTAGATCTTGTTCTGATGTTTGCTTTTAGTATTTTTTTTTTCTTGCGTGGTCAGTGTTTGATGAAATTTCTCAATAGATTTATACAGTTTTAGATTGAATTCATGTGTTTCTATAACATGCTTATTATATAGATTGTCTTGTGTTTGACCTTGTGATTCAACTTTTCTGAGGAATACTTGATCCATTGTGAATTACCATGCCAATTCTTTTGGTGAAAAAAATCTCATTCTTCTGGGTTCTTGAACAAATTTCACCTCCATATGTACTACTGCCTTAGCTCTGATATTTCTCCTAGATGTTTCTTTCTCCAAGGTTTAACTCTGTTTAATATGCTATTTTGTATTGGTTCACACATGTAAATGCATGGTTGCAAGTCATCCAAGATAGAAAATAAGTTTTTTTTAATTTTGTCAAACACAATGTTTAATATTGGACGATTCTCTGGTCCATATTGATTGAAACTTTTAAAACAATGAAGTCTTAATTTGATGCTTACTCAGCACTGCCATATCTCTGTTATATATGTTCTCCTAGGAATCTCTATGAAAGGTGTAGCTCTGTTAAATGTGTCATTCTGTAAACTCTAAAATCTCTTCCAATAAAATTGCCATCATTACACAATGGTCATATTGATTTTTCACCCCCTTTCCCTCTTTATCTGTTGTTATATATGCATTATGCTCAGTATGTTTTTTTCTTATTATAGTGACAGTAAAGTGCAGGGAGCTTGAATTGTTGTCACATAGTAATGCTAATAGATTGATTCTTTTGAGAACAAGGAAATGCAAAAATTCCTAACATTAAGACACTGACTACAATCATCAATTTGTTGCAGGAACACAATTAGGATGTCAGCACCCCTCGATAATGTTGATGGTACCCAGCCCGGTTCTACTTCATCAGGCCACAAGCGCAAGGGAATACCAAACAAGAGATGGACTCCAGAGATGGATAGTGTGCTGATCTCGTGTCTTGTTGAGATGGTGAAGGCAGGGCTGAAGGTTGACAAGTCCTTCAAACGATAGGCCTTTGTTGAAGCTGCAAAAGTTGTCAATAATAGGTTTCCATTGGCCAATGTCAATGCCAATAATGTGGAAAACCGGCTGCGGTCACTAAAGATAAGATATCAGGAAATTAAGAAGATCATGAATCTGCTGGTCCTTAAGGGCGAATCCTACCAGACATTTGTGGAGGTATATAACTATATTTGTTGACTATCTAATCATGAAACTCTTTTTTTTCTTAATCTTAACTATCAACATCTCTTCATAGGGACATCCCAAGGCGAAGGATTATCCGAACAAGCAGATACAATTGTTTGATGAGCTGCGAAGGGTTTATGGCGACGATCACGCGATGGGAGCACTATTCCAGTCCAGTCGCCGCCTATTTTAGCACTTGGAGCATATTTTAAGGATTTCCAACCATATGGATGGGAAGATCATCGAAAAATAAGCTAGTATGTCCATTTTCATACAATTTGGTGACTATATATATATATACACGCACGTGACAGAGTCGGGCCGGCCGGATCACTGTGCTGATCCGGCCGCCTCCCATTTTGGCCTTTGGAGCATGTTTGAAGGATTTCCAACCGTACGGATGGGAAGATCATCGAAAAATAAGCTAGCATGTCTATTTTTATACAATTTGGTAACCGTTTGGTCCTCCCACTTGATGGTTGAAATTATGAACCGTTAAAATTTCTCTATAATAAGAACCGTTAAGTGGGAGGACCAAACAGTCACTAAATTGTATGAAAATGGACATGCCTAACTTATTTTCGATGATCAACTCATCCGTGCGATTGGAAATCCTTCAAACATGCTCCAAGTGCCAAAATGGGAGGCAACCGTACTGGAACAGTGTTCCGGACGCATAGTAACACTCATATATATATATATATATATATATATATATATATATACACACACACGAGAGTAATATTATAAGACCGATCGGATTACTGTGCAAGTAAAGTCACCTCCCATTTGGCCACTTGCATAGTTTTTTTTAAGGATTTCCAACCGTATCGATGGAAAGAACATCAAAAAATAAGCTAGCATGTCAATTTTCATATAATTTGGGAATTTGTAGGGTCTTCATCTTAACGAGTGAAAATTTATAAAAATTTTACCTGTTCAAAATTTCACTATTTAAGATTAAGACCTTACAGGTTCTCAAATTGTTTGGAAATTGACATATCAGTTTATTTTTCGATGTTCTTTCCATCCATACGGTTTGGATTTTTCTCAAAACACAATGCAAGTGGGCCAAAATGAGGTGACTGCACTTGTATAATGATAAAGCCCGCCATATAGTATCAGTCCGGTATATATATATATATATATATATATATATATATATATATATATATGTTTCGTGGATATGTGATTTCGATAACTATACCAGAATGCTTAGGAGCACTTGATTTAATAGTAACATGGTGGAAATGTGGAATGGATTCTTATTTTGATATTTTGCTGAATAAACCCACCTTCTTGCATTTTATTCTTGCACTATGAATTTTAACTTCATAGGGTTGCTAATAGCTATTGCCTTGCAATTAGAATTTTTTATTTTATGGTGTCTTCTTTTCCTTGAACAGGTGACGCTAAATTGGCTCTCCGAACGAAGAAGGGGATGAGCATGAGCCAAGGCAAGAAGAAGGTTGCCGTGCCTGAGGAGCCTCAAGCTGAGAATACTAGAGGTGTCAAACGGGCCGTCTTGCAGACCGCACGCGCGGCCCGGCGCTTCACAGTGGTGCCTGCCTCGCGGCCACGCTTCTGGTGCCAGCCCTGCACGTGCCCTTGTAGCAAGCGGGCCATGGGCCGGCAAGGCACGGGCCCACGTGTGCCGGACCGGCCCGCGGCATGCGGACTGGCACGGCCCGCGGGCGGCCACGCCAAATGGCTTGCGGTGCACAGCGGCACGCCCGCCAGCAACCGGCAGCACGACCGTTGTGACATCACATTGATCATAATGGATTAGCTGCCATTGTAACAATGTCACAATGGGCACAAATCACAATGTCACACAGATTGTGTCTGTGTGACATTGTGAATCATCGACTCCATCGCCGATCAGTCACATTTGTGTATCACATCGCGGCCGTTAGTCACTTGGTCCGCTTGGACCGTTGGTAGCTTATTTTTTAAATACACATATTAAAGCATTAAAGCCCAAAGACCCTTTTACCCCCCACCAACAACTATAAAACGGCTATATTAGAGGGTATTTGGGTCTTTTGAGTAAAATGACAAATTTACCCTCTCCAACAACTAGTTTATGAGGGTATTAGAGGTATTAAAAATATAAGAAACAATCTATAAATAAAACCTCTCATTCTTCCAATTTTTTTCATATACCAAAACTAATCTCTAAGCTCTTAATTCTCCTCTAATTGCTCTCAATCTCTCATTCAAGACTTTCAAGTTCAAGGTTACTTCTTCTCATTCAAGTTCAAGCAATCAAGATTCAAGGCTTCATCAAGGATTCAAAGCTTCAACCTTTCAACTTCATCAAATTATTTCTAAATTTCCAAGTTCAAGCCTACAATCGAATCAAGCTTCATCAAGATCAAGTCTTCATTAATCCTCAACTACTTTTCAAGGAGATCACCCGGGCTTATTTTTCTCTATTTTTCCGGCTTTCTCAATTTCTTCCACAAGTAGTTGAGGTAATTCGAAACCCGTATTTTAAATTTTATATTTAATGGCCGGTTCATCGAATTTCCCTAGGGATGATACTACTCCATTTTATCTTTATGATAACACTAACCCGAGTGTCGATGAATCCGATGCCGGTGATGGTGCCGGACCATCTATTGGTGGTGGTGCCGGTGCCGGTGCCGGCGGTAGGAAGAGAACTTCGGGGGTTTGGGAATTTTTCGATATTATTGAAATTGAAAACAAAGGTACCCGGGCTAGGTGTAAAAAATGCAAAAAGGATTTTTCATGCCAAGCTAAGGGTGGCACCGGCCATCTTAAAAGACATGCCGACAAACATGTTTTGACCCAACACCAACATGATTTAACTCAAACTCAATTAGGACATATTTCTACTTCCAATTTAGGTATTTTTCATTTTTCTAATGAAAATGCAAGAAAGGAAATTGCTAAATTTATTGTGCATGATGAACAACCATTTAGTCTTTCCGATAATCCTAGGTTTGAAAGAATGATTCATAATGCATTTTCTCCCGAATTTAAAAAAGTTTCTAGAAATACAATGAGGAAAAATGCATTTTCGATTTTTAATGAATATAAGGAAAAAAATTAATCTGTGAATTATCTACTATTTCTTCCAATATTTCTTTAACTTCGGATATTTGGACTTCAAAATATCATGCAATCTATATTTGTGTAACCGCGCATTATATACATAAGGAATGGAATTTACAAAAACGTATTATAAGTTTTAATGAATTAGAATATAGGCACACTAGTATTGCCATTGCCGGGTGCATCATGAACACAATTTTAAAATATAAAATTGAAAAATTCTATTTTTTCAATTACATTTGATAATGCTTCTAGTAATAATGCCGCAATTGATGTTCTTAAAAAACATTTAAAACCTATTTTTTCGGGTAAATTTTTTATATTAGATGTGCATGCCATATTTTAAACTTGTGTGTGCAAGATGGACTTAAAATTATTGATCCTCACATAAAAAAAATTAGGAATTATATTTTATTTATTAGAAACTCACCTACTAGAAGACAAAAATTTAAAAAATATTGCCTTCAATATGGAAAAAGATATAAAAAATTTGTTGTTGATGTTGAACATAGGTGGAATTCTACTTATTTAATGTTAGATTGTGTTTATGAGTATAAGGATGTTATCACTTATTTTTGTAATGAACATTTTAGAGAAAATGAAATTAGGGAATTTGATTGGGAAGTAGGAAATATGATTAGGGAATTTTTAGAAATTTTTTATAATGCAACAAATGTTTTTTCCGGTGTTTATTATCATACATCTTATTTAACTATAAGTCATTTGTATTTTATTAGTGTCATTTTTAACAAATATAGATTTCATCATGGTTTTGAATCTATTGTTTCTTCTATGGAATTAAAATTCAAAAAATATTTTGGTGTAATTAGTCCAATTTATATTTTATCTTACATGCTAGATCCTAGGTTTAAAATTGAAGGTGCTAATTTTATTTTAGATTCATTTGATGAAAACATGGGTTTAGACCATAGTCAATTAAAAGATGAATATAAATCCATGTTTCTTGAAATGTATGAAATTTATAATGGACTTTATGGTAGTAGAAAATCATCCCAATTGGGTGATGATGATCAAAATATTTCTCATACAAAATCTAAGAGTAGTAAAACCCCTTTACAATTATTTAATATGATGAGAAGAAAACATGGTAGCTCTTCTACTTCTTCTTCTTCTAGTACTACTTCTTCTTTGCATGAATTAAACTTGTATTTATCAAATGATTTTAGTTCTTTCCTCACTTCAGAGGAATTTAATAATTTAGATATTTTGTCATTGTGGAAACAACAGGAGCATAATTATCCTGTGTTAGCCGCCATGGCACGTGATCTACTAACTCCCCCGGTGTCCACAGTAGCATCGGAGTCATGTTTTAGTGCAGGGAACAGGGTGCTAGATGATAAAAGGAGCCGGTTGAACCAAGCTTCTTTGGAGATGTGCATTTGCTTAAAGGATTGGTTGGATGCTGAAGATAGACTTCAAGATCGAGGAGGACATGACACAAGTAGTGGCACTGAAGAAGATACAACAACAGAAAGATCGGACCGGGAGTAAAGTAAAACATAGAAGACTTGAAGGCATTAAGACCATGAAGACCTAGAAGACTTCAAAACTTGAAGACATGAAGATGAAGATTGAAGACCATGAAGACTTGAAGACCTAACTTGAAGTTGAAGAATGAAGACCATGAAGACTTGAAGACCTAACTTGAAGACATTTGTATTTAGAAATTTATGAAGTTTATTTGTCATATTTTTCAAATAAATCATAATATTTTTATTAGTTGTTTTTTTCAATAAAATCAAATTATAAAAGAATTTGATTCTTTTGTAATTTATGAGTTAATTTGGAATCTTAATAATAATTTCATATTTTTTTTCATCAATATAATTTGTTTATTTGGGTATGCAATATTGTGTTTGTGTTTATGCCTTTATGACATTATGTCCAAATGTGCAATGTATATTTTTCAATTTTATAAGTTTTTCTAAAAAAAAAATTGGTTTATTTACAAATTACAATTGAATCATTGATGATAATTTGATTGATTTATTAAATTTTACCAATATTTATATGTTTTCCATAGTTTATACTTTATATATATGTATATATAAATTTAAAATTTTTTGGATTTTTTCTGATTTTTTTTATGATTTTTATGATTTTTTAATAAAATTTTATTTAAAAAAATATAGGCGGGCCGGCACGGCATGCTACTGTAGCGTGCCGTGCACAGCCGGGGTGCCGGCATCGGCACGCACAGTACGCCGGTACGGCTCCATGTATGGGGCCGGGCCCGCCCGTTTGACACCTCTAGAGAATACCACTTAAGGTAATTTAGTTTTGCCTTAGGAAAAGAAAAAAGAGTTAATGTACATACATCTCACATGTTGATTTCTTAATTTTGAAGTGTCACGTTCTTATCTTAATTTTTTTTTTAACTGAATTTCTGATTTCAGATTTCTGAATTCTCATTTCTGAATTCTGATTTCTAATTTTTAAATTTACGGTTTTTTTCTGATTTGGCATTTTTTTTTTTATTGTTGATCTCTTATTTCTAATTTTGCAAGTATAAATTTTTTTAAATGGTGTCATTTTCTTGTACAGAAAACGCCTCATGGTCCCTATATTGGTAACTCTCAAGAACCCTCACCAAAAAGGGGCAGGGCTCAAGAGAATAACATTGTAGCTAGAGCCAACCTGAAGTAATCATTTTGGAAGTATAAAAGGTCCATCACAGATATGTTTAGCTCCTGGTTTGTGTATTTTCAATTGAAGTTTTAAACCTATTGGCCAGAAGATAATTACTTGATTGAAGACCAGACCAGTCATTTTCCTTTTTTCCCCCTGATAATAGATTTCTCTGAAAACATACTAAACTCAAAATGTGCTGTTCATACTTATTTCAAAACTCTCTGTTCTGCTTTTCTGATCACCATGATTAGCCGCCACCCCACAAAACAGCCCAATTTCACAAAACCAACTCCCAAGTCTCCAACCTAATCTTCTGATCGCTAAAGGTTTGCATCCATATTTTTTCAACCGAATGCAGAATCTTAAAATGGTCACAGCTTCAATCTCAAAAATCAAACAAATAAGCAAATAATACTGCTGGCCATGAACAATCAAATATATTCTCAAGGCTCAAAGTAATCAAGAAAAGGAGATGCAATAGCTTCACATATATTACGGTTAGCTAACAAATTAACTTACATTTGTCTCATTGACAGTATGGTCAAGCAAGAGGCATAAGAATTCTAAAAACTAAGCCTACTCACATTGGCAAGTGATAACTCCTGATATGGCATATTGGATAACCAAAGAGTTCTTCAAATGTTAACAGCAAAAAATGCATCTTAGAAGGAAGCGAGCAGAAACCAATTACAATGTATTGACAGATTTCACCAGTGCCTCCTACCACCAATCCGTCGTGCTAGCTGTAAATCCTTCTGCACTGCATAATGCACAATAATTTCCATTTAATTAGTGAAGATAAACTAACAAAATACACCAAATGATCTCTGCATTTGTAACACATGTACAACTAAGAAAAGCATTTCTGGATTTTGTTTTTGTTCTTAAGTTTTCAATAAATAGCCAAGGTTAGTTTAACTTTTAGATTATTCTCCCAGCAAGTTTAAATGGTAAAATGCAGCAGGCACAAGCAGCCAACAGTTGCAGTCCTCAGCATCATAACTTCTTCCTTTAATAAAAGTTCTCTTGAATGTCATTTTGGACCTCAAGAAGAACAGCTGCTTCAACTCAAGAATATAACATCAAGACTTCCTATATCCATAAAAGCATACAAGGTATCAACCTGATAGCTGGCTGATGTAGCATGACTAAGTTAATAAGTTTTTTCCCCCTAACTTTCATTATTTCAGAGATAAATTTTGCCATTGATAAACTGAAATATTTAATCTAGAATCCAGTCAACGAAGTTTAAGTTAACAATGGCATTCAAGCACTCCAAAGTCAGTCTCTAATCCCAGTAGATGCTGCCGGACCACCAAATGAGATGCATTGGTCGTAATATGTTCCCATTCATAGGGTACTTTGTTTGTAATTTTGCATCATTCAGCCATCTTACTTCAAGATGGGCAAACAAATTACACATTAGAATAATCAGAGAAAAGCACAAACAAGAGCCACAAAAAAAACAAAAAAAAAAAAAAAAAAAAAAAAATCACATGTTCTAGTTTAAAAATAAAACTTACTAAGTGTAACACGTTTTGCATGAATTGAGCATAGATATGCATCCGAAAACAACTCCACCAGGTAAAATTCAGCTGCCTGCAGAAAAATGAAGAATGTAGAGAACATGTCAACAATAAATAAAAACCTTAAAGCAAGCAACAACAAAATTAATTTTGTAAATATTAAAGGACTAAGAATGACATATAATTTCCAAATAAAAGATTGTGAATTACCAAAGCCTTTTGTGATTCATGATTCAATAAACTAAACCAGTAATTCCTGAAACCTAACCATTTAAGAACGTTACAAATCATAGTCACGTGGTCATAACATCTATAAGTGGTTAAGTCATCAATTGCAAAGACTTTCTCTTGCTTAAGTAACACATTACACTGGACTACAATGATAGACTTGAAGATGGGCTGTTAAAAATGACCAAGACATATAATATCATGATTGGGCCAGACAGAAACAAGGAGCAATATAAATATAAATGGATGATCTAGACAATTATAACAAATTGCATGCCTCCAAGAATTTCAAGTTTAAAGCCTAGTTTTAAAGCAGTTCTGAGATATTAAAATACATCATTGTGCATCTTTTCCCCAGCACCTCTCCTTTTTTTTATATCTTCTATTTGGGCATATAGCCTAAGTACCTAGATGTAAGATTTAAATTAGCGAACTCACTTTTAGGGTATCTCTTCTATTGAACCAGTTAGATAAGGATATCTTAATTTCAAAATCCAATGCATTCAAAGTTATGTAAACTACATAAAGTATCCAGAAACAAAATGTTTTTTGTTCTTGAGGCCCTTTAACTAATCATTGGGTTGTGGTAACTTTAATGTTGTTTATCAAAATGGTACAAAAACCATGATATGAAATTTATGGGAAGATATTGAGAATGTTTTTCATGGGCATTTTACCTTGTCCACATCAGTCAGGAAGGTAGGGCAATTTAAATTGAAAATAAACTTTAGTATTTTATATAATTGAACAATTGCCACCAACCCACTAAACCATAAGCCTCTGTCTAGAAATTGCCATAAAGAGAAATGAAATTGAACAATGTGTATTTCGTATTTGGTACGAAAAAAGAAAAAGAAGACGGACAGTCCTATCAATAAGAAAACATATTTGTATACGGGAAAATGCTAGTGCCTTAATAGTGACTATAGGCATAAACCTATCATCATTTTGAAGATTAAAAACCTAAACTTAAAATTCACCACTCAAACACAAAAATAAACGTAACATATAGGTCATTCATCCCAAACTCATGCAAAAATACTTGAAAATTCATGGACTGGATGGTATCACCCTTTTCGCTGAAGAGGTAAACATGATATTTACTGCAGATCAACATCTCATAGGAACTACATTCTTTTCAATCATTTTGTTCATCACAATGATCAAATTTAGGAAGCTAATGGTTCACTGCAAACAACTAGTGATCTAACCATGCTGTTGAAGAAAAAAGTGGGATCTTTTGAACTCAAAAAAACCCTTAGCAAACTGAATGAAATGCAGCACCACAAGTTTACCATAATTGATTGAGAATTTTATGACAATTAGATGCAAAGTAACTTAACTAGAAAATCAGGAAGAAAAAAAAGCTATACCTCCTGGATAGCCATTAAGGCTTCAGCCGTCCATCTGTTAACTTCTCTAGAATAGGTGCTTGTAATCTCCCTTACCTAATTTGCTGACAAGGCCAATCAGAAAACAACCAAGCCTAATCTTAAACAATAACAAAAGTCAAAACAAAAAAACTTCACTCAGATAACAAGCCTTGAATGAAGCATGAAACAAGCTCTAAACTATTATAAAAAAATAAAAAATAAATAAATTATGCACAGAAGGATCAAAATGAACAGAGAAACATGGACTCACTACTCTGAAGAATGGTGCATGAGGGATAAGGAGATTCCAAGACCTCTGCAGCTTCCTAATCTCGCGCAAGGCTACCGTTCCCGGCCTGAATCTGCGCTTCTTACTGCTCTGCTTAGCAGCACTCCCTCCCTCTGAAGATATACCAAAAAATTGAAAAAAAAAACGAAAAAATATAGATAAAATCAGGGTGGAAACACCATGCACCAAAAAACACAACCTTGAGAATCATTCTGCCGGGATACCTGCCCAAAAAAAGAAAAAAAAAAAAAATTAAAACAAAAACAGAGAGAGAGAGAGAGAGAGAGAGAGAGAGAGAGATAAAACTAAATAGATAAAAAACGGGAGGAATCTCACACGAGCTGATTGGGATGGTGGCGTGGACGCATCCGTTTGAGCTGTTTGATAACAAGGTTGCGGATTAGGGTTTTCTCATCAAACCTCAACGAGAGACATCGAGAGAGTAGTACCTGGTTGACGCGGGGACTGCCCCCAGTTGAGCTTTTTCCTTGATGAACGGCGTGGGTGACTGGAGATGTGCTTCGTCCTCGCCATTGTCGGCGAGGTCTGAGAGAAAAATGGTACTCCTCTATAGCGCAAGGCCGATGATCTTCTTATTCATTTTTTTCTTATTCTTATAACAAACAGGTAAAAAACATTTCGAGGGTAATAAGGTCTTTGGGTCGTTGCCGCTCTTTGGATCGGACGGTTTCCAGAGGGTCTAAGTGAGGAGCGACGTCGGAGAGCCGTCGGATTCTGGCTGAGGGAAATTTTAAATTTCCCGCCAAATGTTTGAAAGCGTTCCTTTGACCGCAGATCGATATATTATCACTCAGCTTCGGTTTAAAAGGTATTTCGATGTTTTGCAAATTTTTATTTTTAATTTACACAACCTTAATTTTAATCCATACTAATCAAAATAAATAATTTAATTTTAAAAATTAATCATTAATTATGATTAATTTAATTAATTGGTTTTAAAAATAACTCTTGTTTCATGTTGGATTTGACCTCAAAAATTGGAATAAGTTTTAACAAACCATAAAATTGATGTTTATTTTATTTGTATTTTTTGAAATTAGCCGAGAAACAATCTCACAAGGGATTTAAGAGGCGGGCACAGCTGCATAGAGCAAGCTCTGTGCGCACACTGTGCCCTCACCGTGCATAGAGGAGGATTCTATCACGGAATCAGTCATTTCGGATGAACATCTCTAAACAGGGGACCAATACTACCTTGTGCAAGTTGAGACTCAAACCTAAGACCACCCATCTGTGGCAAGGAAGTGGTACCGTTAGGCCAAGAGGCCTTTGGTAAATTGATATTTAATTAAGCTTATGATTCATTGAAATCCTTTCTGGAAGATTAAAATTAAGACTTGTTATCTAGATATATAATATTGTTCGTATAATCTAAAATAACCTAGGTTAGATAACTAAATGGAATAAAATAGAATTTCAAAAAAAAATATATAATATTTTTTTTCTTATACAATACGATTAATTAGGCTAATCTACTATATTCCTATAAATTGATTTATTTTCAACATTTAATTGTGAATTAAGATGCACATTCTAGATTTTGTTAATGTCAATTATGCCTTCACAATATTAACTTTGCATTGAATAATTTTTTATATAAAAATAAGAGATATATTAATATTTAATAATGGTATTATATCTTTTTTGTATCATATTTTATATACTTTTGTTCCAATATTTTGAAATAATTAGATGAAATATCTTTTAAATTTTTAGTGGTTTTACATACGATAGGGGTGAAATTGGGCAAACACGTGGCCTCCCATCAATCGAACACGTGGAAAAGCCACAAACCATCATTTGCTCAACATAAGAGGCGAATAACTCAAAACGCTCTATCGAATGTCCTGCTAGACATTCTGCCAAAATGTTATGCCAAATGTTCTGATGGAAGTTTTGTTGAAACTCTCTCCCTAAACTTTATGCCAAAATAGTCTCCCAAAACATTATGCTAAAACGATATATAACACAGTCTGCAAAATGATCTGCCGAAACGGTATGCCAATAAACCAAACATACAAAGGAAGAACATCTAGAAACATCCAAACCCTCCTACCAAACATATGAGAGAGAAAGAACGTCTAGAAGCATCCAGAACCCTCAACCAAGCAATAGAGGAGGAACTTTGAGAATTATCAAGAAGCTTGGCGAAACCTCTAGAAAACTCCCATCTAATATTCAGTTGGCAATCTAGCTGGAGTTCGGCTGGCATCTGGTTGGTGCCTAGCTGGCATCTAATTGCTATATGGGAGGAAACTTGGGTACCAAGCAACAGGAAACTATAAATAGGGGAGAAGAGCCATTTGGAGGACTTTTGGAGAATCTCATGCCTGGCTGCTCTGAAGAATCCCTCTCTTCCTATTGTAATCTCTCCACCTCTTCCTCTGTGGTTTCTAGTCTTTATAAAACAGCTTACTACATTGTGGATTTGCTTTTATCAAAGAGCACCACGGTTTTTCCCTTAATGTTTGGGGGTTTCCTCATAAAATTTGGTGTTCTCCTTTCTTGTTTGACCTGCATTTCTCTTTTCTCTTGATTCATCTGCCCCAAATCAAACAAATTTAACCGTTGGTGTAGGATTGAGTCCAATCTCAAGGCAAAACCAATTTTCACACCAACAACATATAATGGGTAATAAGATTAGTTTTTGTAATCAAAATGATGTTCTATGAAATGATTATTGAAAATTAAGAGTTCTAAAATTAGATTAACAAGATAGCAGATGTAAGAGAAAATTGGACTTTCTAGCTTGCTTAGTACAAATAAGTGGATGTATTACAAGCCTTATTTATATATAAGTAGTTTTTTTCTTTTTTTTTTCTTTTTTTGGTATTTGGTGATATGCAAACCATTTAGTTACATACAAAATAACTAGTAGGTAATTTGAAGATTCGTATCGACATAAGAAATAAAAATAAAAATAAAGACATGTCATAAACGAGCTCATAATACCATACCAAGAAAGAGTGATATCACAAACCGAAACATCTTAAACAGGTCACGATTACAGCTGGAAATGAGCCGATCTTGAACGAGCTGAGCCCAACTTGAGTTCGGCTTGAAATTCCATTGTTCAGCTCGAGTTCGACTCGAGTTCGAATTAGAATTTTCAGCTCGAGTTCGGGCTTGAGTTCGAATTAGAATTTTCAGCTCAAGTTCGGCTCATATTAATCATAAAAATTAAAAAAATAAAATAAAATTATAATAAAATTCATCTTTGCAAATGTTGAACATTATCAAAACTCATGACTATCCCAAGTGTGCCTCGAGATCGGGATCCAGATTGCTATCCCCCACGGCTCCACAAGCCTCCATCACCACCACCTCGAACTCCAACGCCACCGTGTTATCGTCGTCATCGTCGAGTCGCGCCTCCGTCACCAGCATCCGCGCTTCTCTCCCGAAGACGCCGACTGCGAATCAGAGAACCCTGATTCATCCGCTCTTGACTGCGAATCAAAGTACCCTGATTCCCTCATTCTCTCAAGCGTTGCCATCGATTTCTTTCCCACACCCCAATCATCAAATTCATTAGCCCTAGAAGGCCCCAAATCCCGATTCAACCCACTACCACCACCACCAAAACCGTTCCTCCTCTGTTTGTCTTAAACCATAGACGAGCCCGACCCAAATCCCTAGCGAGGGTTCTCCTCATTTCGAGGGCTACCTATACTCATGCGCTAAACAAACAGAAGGAAGATCAAGTAGTTAAAGGACTAGGGATGGATTTTTACTTAGAAGTTATAAAGTAAAAGCCATGACAATCGCCTATTTCGAGTGCTCGGGAGGAGAGTGAGAGGGCGACAGCTTCGGGAGGGGAAAACGGATGGATTTATGGTTAGTGGTGAGAGAAATATATATATAGATTTCACAATGAAAGTTGAGCCCTTGGATCATTTGATCCAACGGTTTATATATATATATATATATATATATATATATATATATATATATATTTATTTATTTATTTATTTATTTATTTATTCGAACTTCGAACCGAATTCAAACGAGCTGACTCCGGTTTGAGTTCGACTCATTTATTTTTCGAGCTCAAATTTGAGTTCAAGTTCAGTTTGTTATTAAAATAATCGAATCGAATTCATATCGAAACGAACTTGAGTTGCTCGCGAACAATTTGACCGTTAGCCAACCCTAGTCATGATAAAAGATGGTAGAGGCTTATTTAACATGACAGAGATACACAATGTAATATATTAAAATGAATTTTATAGGCTTAATATTATTTAGCTTTTTAAAATAAATTTTATTTATAATTTAATATTATGCAATGATGCAGCCAGCATAAAGGTATAAAGGTGGTATGCTGTAAAATGGGTTTAAACCAGATTAAACATTGTAGCAGGACTAAAAATTCAAAATGGTTTGATATTTTTGGAGGAAAATTGAGGTAAATTCTGAGAGACCTTGGGTTAAAACCCAAGGTATTTTGCCTTAGGGTGCAACCTAAGGTGGTGGTAGGTGCATGGTAGTATATTTTTGGGTGCTGGAGGTGGTGCTACAGGTCCCAAGGCAAGGCAAGGCACAAGGTATGATAGAGGGCACCGGAAAATTGATGGTGTTTGTTAGTGCTTGGGGTTGGTGACTATTAAATAAAAGTCAACCATGCTATCAATTGTGTCTTAACTATTAAAAAACAGTCAGCTAATGCTAATAACAATCTTAAGAGCGTGTTTGGTGCACCGGATTATATGGGATTTGATTGGATTGTTATCCGAAATCCGATATCTATGCAAGTGTTATCCTAGGATTCTAATCTTAGAATTACGGTTTCTTCACTATGTTATCTTCAACTACCTCCTCCATCTCAAGTGTTGGACCATCAATAAAAAAATAAAAAGGTTTTATTTATTTTATTAAACTTTTTATTTCCATACTATTTATATATATATATATATATAACATAATTACATTCTACCATGGTTTTGGAAAATTTATTTGTAAACCCTTTAGTACATAGTATTAATCAAATTCATTAATTCTCTCATTTCTAAACTTCATCCAAATTTGAATATATCAGATTGATCAATCTGGTGTTCGACCTTATTAGTTGCCTTCCAATTATTTGTGAACATTATGTCAATATATTATTTGTCTTGTTATATATACATTCTACCCCCTAGTGTTCAACCTTATTATTTGTTAACATTATGTTAAATTGTGCTTGCAAGAATATATTAAATTTGCACAATGTTTTAACAATCAAAATTGCATATTGTTTTACTAATTAAATTTTGATAAATAGAATATTTCAAAGTGAAAAAGGGGCAATATTTATAAAAAAAAAAATGTATGAATAATTTTTAACATGTATTTACAAAAAAAATTACAAATTAATTTTTGACACAGGACATAAATAATAACTTAAAAAATATTAAAATAGAATTTTTTTTATAAACTAATTTGTAATATATGATATAAATAATAAATTAAAAATAAATATTAAAATATGAACAATAAAATAGTCGTCCACTAAATCCAAAATTTTTAATCTAATTTTCTAATCCGGCGCTACCAAATATAAGACAATATAATATTATCACATCCCATCTAACCCGAATGGATAGGGTCCCAAACCGGTCTAAGTATTTCAATAAATTTATGATATCATAGGTTTTTGAATGGGAAAACTTCCTAACAGTTGTCTAGATGCTAGTTTGTGAAAATTGGAAGAAGGGTATTTGTGTCTTTGGTTGAATATAACTATTTTTTATTCAATAGTTAGGTGGTGATTAAGTGGTATAATTAGGATTATATTTTTGGTTAAATCATTTTGGGTTTATATATACTAGACTAAACCAAGTTAGTCACATGCCAAATATGAATAAAGTCACTTTTTGGATAATTTTTGAGTAGATTTGAAATAAAAAATAGAAAAAATCAAGTGCCAACTTTCATAACTCTTATAAGTAGAGATTGAGAATTCCAATCACAAATGACGTGTTTTCGGTGGTTTATTTATAAATATGTAAAAAAAATAAATATACTAGGTATATACAAATAAAATGAGTTTGGTTAAAAATGACCAGTAATTTACCCGGCAACAAAATAACTTATCTGGATTCATATATATGCTCATGGGTGAACCCACCATATTTAAAATAATAATAATAATATGTTCCAAGAATAAAACTAAAAAGTATATAAATATCAATATTATAAATAAAATCCTCGTAATAAACTAAATTTAATTATAAAATAATTTAAAATTTAAAAATTAGAATTAAAAATTTTAAAATATAGATTTTTTTTAATACTAGAAAGTTAAGAGTTATTTCGGTAAAAAAATAAAAAATTATGTAATAATTTTTTCTTTAGAAAATGAAAATGATCATTATGAAAATTTTTACAAATTTTATTCCTACAGAATGAGTGTTTGGCTAGCATAATAAAATTTTCTTACATATAAAAAATAGTTGTTAGATTATATCCACTGTTAAATAGAGGCTGAAAAGATAGCCATTAAAAAGTAATCGTTATAATTATAGTTGTTACGATTTTGCTCTATTTATACACAACATGACTCCTTGGCCACTATACATACATACTTTCTTTAGCCCAAAATTTTCATAGCTCTAGCCATTTGTTCAACATGGATTTAGATC
The DNA here is from genome assembly GCA_026586065.1 of Dioscorea zingiberensis. Classification (NCBI taxonomy): domain Eukaryota; kingdom Viridiplantae; phylum Streptophyta; class Magnoliopsida; order Dioscoreales; family Dioscoreaceae; genus Dioscorea; species Dioscorea zingiberensis. The sequence continues at coordinate 23,576,496 of CM048818.1, read as the reverse complement.
ATTAGAGGAAGATGAATGAAGACGATGATCTATTAATATCCCCTAATTTGTCTAGACTATGTCCTATAAATTCAAAAAGTAGACAATATAAAAAACATCCATACTTATAGGTGATGCATATGTACAAAAAATCCTTGAAGGTCATGAGGTACGTTATAAGAGAAAATTTCGTATGAAGCCTTATATTTTTCAAGCACTTCCTAATTGTTAAAGAGAAAATTCTCTCCTCCGCAACTTAAAAAAAAAAAAAAAAAAACAACAACAACAACAACTAGCAATGTTTACGTAAACTCTTGCACATAATGCTAATAATCGTGTTATACAAGAGCACTTTTAACATTCGATAGAACCAGTTAGTCGTTATTTTAGTAACTGTCAATCGACCTGCTCGTGAATACATAGAACCTCCATTGAGAATTATATCGTTAGTTATTCGGAATAGTAGACATTTTTCTTATATTTCAAGGTTTGTAAAACTATATATTATGAATTTAATTATAAATTCACATAATTATTCTTTATTAACTTTATTAAATGTTATATGTTTCTTTATTTAGGATGTGCTGCCGCCAATGATGAAACACACATTCCTATCATTATTTTTTTGGAATTACAAGACCTTTATAGAAAGAAAAAAAAACACTATCCCAGAATGTTATGATCGCGTGTGATTTTGACCTACGTTTTGTATATGTCAGAGCTGGTTGGAAAGGTTTTGCTTCTGATGCTAGGATACTCCATTGTTCGCTTGAACAAGGTTTTGTATCCCAAGGGGTAAATATTATCTTGTGGATGCAGGATATGCAAATACCCCAAAATTTATTACTCCATATAGGGGTGTTCGTTATCATTTGCAGGAGTAAGGATGAGCGCAATCTTGCCATGCCTCGAACCCAAGTCCCGAGCCCCGGGCACGTGACAGTCGATGGCGCGTACTTATGGGGTAGTTTCCCTCTCCCTCCAAAAGTATGCAAGGCTCAAATATTTCTTGCTACCATTCATAAAACATAAAAGTAACATCAGAATAATTAAGATAAAAGGGCTTATACAATCCTATCACAAATACAAAACATAAGTGTCTTAAGGGCTTACACAACCCTACAAAAATCATACAATTACCCCTAGGGTCCTACAACAAATACAACATGAGATAGAACAAGCCTCACACACATGAAAGAAATATAAATCCCCAAGTAACAGGCGAAATCCCAACGTGCTCATACGATGCTCCCCTACTCATCCTGATCTGCACGCGGGCAAAATCAACGGGGATGTGAGCCAAAAATGGGTCAAGAGTCTGCTACAAGACTCATATAAGGCAATCATTAATGTTGAAAAATATCGGCAAGTATAAACATCGGGCACGACCCAAAACATCATGTATAAACACCAGGCCCATGGCCAAAATGTCAGCTCAGGAATAATGCTATCATAGCAAAACAGGAACTCACACAATTCCTAAACTTGCCCATAAAATCATCTCAACAAAATGCTATCAAAGCATAAATCACTACCGATCCCGAGCAAGCCACTTTGGCTCCATGATTCTCCGTCTTTGGTCTACTCGGTCTCCGAGTAAGCCTGCTCAAGCTTTACGCTCGGTCTCTGAGTAAATCTCACAGGATGAGCATGCATGCATACACGTGTTGTCACACGACCAGGCGCGTGTTGTCACATGGCCCTAACTGAATGCATAAAGGCATCCGTCCCTCAGATCCCAGTATGGATAGAGGCTATCTCATGAATACATAAAAGCATCTATCCCTCAGATCCCAACATGGATCGAGGCTATCTCATAAAATCAGTATGAAAACCAATAAATCTCAAAAATGCATATCAGTTCACTATCCAAGCATATTTTAATCAAAATCAATACTCTAAAACCATAATTACATAAAAACCCCAAAACAACTCACACTGAGTCAAACAACCCTCAACGCCTCGAACTCAACACCGGTATCAGAAGGTGTCCACCCATACAAATTAACCCCTCCTGATAATACCTAGTGGAGTTTATGAAAACCTCAAAAATCACAATTTCATTTTTGGGTTTCATATATGTAAAATCCAAAAATTCTATTGAATAAATGGTTTCTAGAATTCTCTTTAATTAGTTTATTAATTAAAAGAGTTTTCCCAAACTTGGATTTAATTGGAAAAGAGAGATTTAATGGATAAATCCCTTAGTTTGGAGTCTAATGGATAAATCCCTTAGTTTGGAGTCATCAGGGGCCTTTTAATAATTTTAGGAATAATGAGGATTTAACAAAAATTAGTATCATCTCTCAAATTAAAATAGATAGGGAATTATTCAGGATTTTAAAGAAAAACTGGTTTAGATGACAACTAGTCTCCTCTCTCAGTGAAATACTAGTATACAAATAAAGAAAAGAGCAGGGGCTCTTTACTAAAAAGATGAGGGAAGCCATGCACGTAGATATGTGCATTTGAAACGGATGGCCACGATCCAAAACTGGGTTTAATCAAACCCATCCAATGCTTAGATTCTGCCAAGTGGCAAAGGGGTTTAATCAAACGCATGGCCGTGTGTAACTCATAATCAGCATCGTCCGCTGAGGAACACCAATCGCGAGGCACGCCATTCTCCTCAATCTCGTCAGCCACCGCGTCACCAACCGGTTTACCATTTGACCAGACGTGGAATAGAAGCGATTTTCCCCAAGATCATGCCATCACAGGGATCCCACCACTTTCCAAACCGTGGCTTGCTATAAAGAGCAACCTGTCTCTCCCGTACCCTAATAACATTATTCCGAGCGGCGGCGATCACTCGTTATAAAGAACTGAGAGAAGGAGAGGGAGAGTAGGACTGGGACAACCGATCAGCGACGCTTGGCCTCAACCTCATTGGGGTTTGGTAAGTTGAGGCCTCTTCCTTCCTTCTATCAAGACAAGGTGTTCCTCCTAACCGAGAATAGTTTGACTCTCCAGGAGATGCGGTGCGGCAGGATTGGTGGCGGTAGACGTCGAGGGAACCTCCATGCTGGGACCCCTTCAAGGGAGCATTACGAACCACCAGTGAGCACTCTTCTCCTTTGATATATATATATATATATATATATATATTGATTTAGATTCAACTTTCAGAAAGCATACATAGGGTTGAATGGTTGCTCAGATCTGAAATTCAGGAAGTCCTCAAGGCTTGCTAAAGGCTTGATCAGGGTTGGATGTGCTAGTGAGAACATTAGTGAAGGTTGATGAATGAGTGGCTTAAGTTTAATAGCAAGTGTTATAAGGGTTGAGGATAATGGACTCCTACATGTGAAGGCTATGCAGATGGTTAGGAGAAAGGATGGCAGCTTCATGTGTTTCCCTGGGATTGGTTGCGTGGGTATGCACGCGTGTATGGGGTCTATTAGGGTGGTGATCTCTGTTGTTTGGAAGAGTGGAAAATAGATTGGGTTTTCTCCTTGGTGGTTGAACAAGGAGTCAGAAGATCATAGTTAGTCTTTCTTAGTGTTAGGTTGTTGCTAATCTAAAGGATTGGAACTTGTTTGAATGCTTAGATATTGAGATGCTTAAGGAGACATTCACATAGAAAGAGTTATAAGTATGGGTTCTAATGCAGGGTTAATTACTTAAATCGTCTCTCAACTTTCACGAAATTTCACTTTCGTCCCTCAACTTTATTTTGTAACAAAATCGTCCCCCAACTTTCAAAAAATAACAAAATCGTCCCTCGAGCCGGTTGCTTAGGTTATACATAGCCTGGTAAGGCGGTCACCCTGACTTCGGCATGCCGCCAGGATAAACCGTGGCACCAAATAATGAACTTTTGTCCGAAAGTGTCTTTTACATTTTCACGGAAGGTCCCTCAACTTTACTAAATTTCACGTATGGTCCCCATGCCCACTCCACGAAACCTCTTTCTTTGAGTCGAGATCGCGTTTTCCCCTCCTAAAAGTCCTCTTTGAGAACGCGGCGTCAGCGTCTGATTCGGACATCAAAACCACAGCGCATTGCACCGCGACCTCGTAGGCGCCTCTCCTCGCCGTATGCTTTCGTCTTCTCGTGTCAGCTTCACCGCCTTGCGTGGATTGAGTTTACCTCTTGCCTTGCCGTCGTTTGCTTATTGTTGCCTTTGTAGTTGCTTCTCCTCACGGTGTAGGGTTTTCCTAGCGAAAATTTAGAAGAAGATGGAGCAATGCTCATGAACGGGGAAAATGCCAAAAGGTACATTATTTTTGGCCCTCGGTTCCTTTTGGTCCCACAATTTCGAGTTATTCCCAAAGTCAGGGACACGAGGTGCAATCAACCAACCAATTTAGTTTTGTTGTTGATGTTTAGGGAGTTGTTATGTAGGTTTAATTGGGTAAATTTACATTTTACGGCTAAGAATTGGATTTTGCTCATTTGTTTAGGGTTTAATTATGTAATACTTCCTAATTTTCAATTTCTACTATCGAGTATGAGGAAGACCCCAATAATCCATTTATACCTGAAATTGCATACTGATGGAGATATGGGACCTGAGGTTGACCTATTTTCCGGAAGTAGAGGTTATGGAGGTTGAGTATGATACCATGTCATTGATAGTTCTAGACGTAAGAAATTGCAAGAGCTTGGAGTTGAGGACTTATTGTATAAGTGGAAGGTTGCGTCTCAAGAATTTTATGGTGGACTTAAACCATTAGACACGATTGATCTGAGTGTTAGATATGTGTGTTTATGGGTCTTACCATGGGTGAGGTAGATGTATATGCTCCGACTTGACACTCCACTGTTCTTGAAAAGAATTCTCATTAAGTAAAATCAAAATCAAAAATGCCAAAGTCTTACATTTGTGATAGAAGAAATTGAAGAAAATGAAAAGATGCGGTGAGGCTAAGAGAAAGAGTACCAATGAGACAATGTTGGTGAGGCGAGGGAAATATGGTTGAGCAAACAATTTATGCGGGAGTTGAGGGAGCAATTTGGTTAATTTAGATGATCGATGTATTGTTTACGAGCATAGCAAGCGAGAGGGAAATATTTTGACGGGAGCATGGGGACAATTAGGATGATATTGATGCTAGTATAGTTGCTATTATTTACGTATTGTCGATATCACTAATCGAGAGGAATATGCGGCGAGGGGGAATATATTCGGCAGACAATTATGCACGAGCAAAGAGGAGCGGAGGAAGCGGGATGAGCGGGATGAGCGGGGAGTAGGGGAGAGGGGGAACGGGGAGGGCGAGGGGGTGCAAGGGGAAAATGTATATGGATGGCTTGAGGGCGGGGGAAAATGTGGGTGCACAATCCCATGGGATAAGTCACGTGAGATGTTGAATTACTGATTTTCATGACTCACGATAATGAATTAGTTGATGGGGATGAAGATCTTCAAAGAAATATTGAACAAGGTCATGCGGATGTTGAGAAAAGGACATGCGGTCTTTGGAGGAAACTCTCAACCCATTCCTTCTTATGTTCCGGATAATACCTTGATAGGGTGACTACGGTGGTGATGATTCAGATTTAGCTCCGTCTGATGAGTTACATAGTGGGAGTGACTCTGGAAGTGATGCTGCTGAAAGACCTAGAAGGATGAGGCTTTCAGAATTTGACAGTGAAAGGGACATGAATGATCCTTCATTGAAGGTTGGGATATTATTTAGAAAGAGAGAAGACTTCAAGAATGCAGTTAAGAGTCACAGTATAAAACACAGATTTGAAATAAGGTTTGTGAAGAATGACAATAGAAGAGTAATTGCTGATGCTACTCCAAATGTGGATTAGGGATACATGCCTCTCCACAATTTATGAAGGAGAAAAACAATCCCACATGGATGATTAAGACGTAATTTGGTCCATACTTGTGGCGAGTGCATAAGAACTATCACTTGACTTATAAGAGGTTGGCCACTATGTATTTGGAAAAATTAGAAGTACCATACATGGAGCATTGAGGGACTGATACACGTGCAAGAAGGAGGATTTGGGTTATACCATTACAAAGATGAAAGCATGGAGAGCCAAAGATTTGGCATTGAAAACCATTTATGGTGATGCTGCTCAGCAGTACACAATTTTATACAGGTATAGGGCTGAATTGTTGAAGACAAACTCAGGGAGCACTATTAATTTTAAATGGGAAGAGGGTAGATGGAGGGGAATATATATATGCTTGAAAGCATTGAGAGATGCTTTTCTATGTGGGATTCGGCCCTTCATATGTTTGGATGGTGCTTGGGTGAAGGTGCATATGGTGGTGTGTTGTTTATGCATTGTGGGCATAGATCCCAATGATTGTATTTTCCCCATTGCTTGGTACATTGTGGAGAAAGAGAATCTTGACACATGGAGATGGTTTTGCTTAATTTACTCCGCAGATTTGGACCTATTTGATAGCTCACGGTGGACATTTATGAGTGTGACAAAGGTAAATTCAATATTTGTAATCTTTTTGATAGCTCATGATGAAACTCTTTTTATTGAACATTTGTTGTGTTTTCTTGCGAGGGGTTTAATGAACAACATGGGAGATCTATTCCCAAACTTCGAGGCATAGAATGTGTGTTGGAGCACATGTGTCAAAACTTTTGAGAGAAATTCAAAGGGAAAGAGGCTGAAGGATCTTCTGGAATATTGCTAGGAGCCCATTTATCCCGAGAGAATGGAGTATTACTTGGATGAGATGGAGAAGAAGTCAAGAGAAGCAAGCAAGTGGGTAAGAGAAAGGCCTTGTGAGAATTGGTGTAGATCTGCATTCGTAAACCAAGGCCAAGTGTGATATTTTGTTGAATAACATGTGTGAATGTTTCAACAAATATGTACTTGATGCTAGAACAAAGCCCATTGTTACAATGCTTTGGAAATTATAAGGGCAAAGTTGATGACAAGGCTATGGAAGAAAAGAAGAAATACAAAGAAAGGGAGGCTTATTTGTGCCCCAAAATTCAGAAAAAATTGGATAAGAATAAGGACCATGCCATATTATGGGGAACACACTGTGTTCTCGTGGAGGCCCCAAGGTGCAAGTGAGGAGGGTGTGGATCCCAATTTGTTGTTGATATGGCAGAAAGGACCTGCTGTGTTCTGAGAAGATGGGACCTCATTTGGTATCCCATGTATGCATGCCATTGCATGTATACATGGCTTAACAATGAGGTGCACGAGAATTATGTTGATGAATGTTATTATGTGATGGCATATGTCCAAAGTATATGGGCATATTATTACCAGTGATGGGGTAGAAATGTGGCCTCATCCACAAGAACCGAGTCCCTATAGTTCCCCCCTGATCCATTAGAGAAGAAAAAGGAAAGAAGGTCTTAGCTAGGAGGAAAGAAAGAGAGAGGAGCTTGAGATTGCTGCTGCGGTGCGGCAAAGGGAAGGAGTTACTAAGCGTGGCAGAGTCCAAAATGACATTGTTCTTCTTGTGGACAAATAGGGCACAACAAAAGGAGTTGTCAAAGAAAGAGGGCAAGGGTTGGTGAATCATCAAGCTGCCCTACTCTGAAACAACCCATGAAAGATGTAAGTTTTTGATTTATAATTTAATGGCTCTGTTGAAACAATTATGTTAAAACAAATGGATGCTTTTTTTAATTTTTGGGCTCTAGTAGGTTTAATTCCACCTACTTCTTCATAGCCATGGCCCTGTTTTATAATTCTGTTTTGTGGTGACAAATGCCTCTGTTTTTTACTTATGAAAGAAACTTGGTGTGGTTTTATAATTTAATGTGAATGTATGTGAATGACTTGAGGGCTCACATTTTATAATTTAAAAGTGAATGTAAATGTGAATGTGAATGTATTTACGGCTTTGTTTTATAATTGAATATGAATGTAAAGTTATTTTGATTGAATGTGAATGTGAATGTTATTTTGATTGAATGTGAATGTGAATTTGAATGCTAATGTGAATGTTATTTTGATTAAATGTGAATGTGAATTTTCATTGAATGTGAATGTATAATGAATATTAATTTGGTTTTGCAAAGGATTAAATTGTTGTGAATTTTCATTATGTTGTGGATGTAATGTAATATTAGTGAATATGAATTTTCATTACATTATGTCTCAATTTTATCAATTTTGATTTGTAAATGTGTTTCTTGCAGTTGTTCCATGTGTTATTTTGCTTTGATTGGAATGTGATCATAATATAAAATGTGTTAAGCATTTTTTTTTTGAAAATTTGCAAAGATGAGGGACCTTTCATGCAATAACTTAAAGTTGGGGGACCATCACGTGAAATTTAGTAAAGTTGAGGGACCTTCAGGTGAAAAGCAGTACACTTCTTCGGACGAAAAGTTCATTATTTGGTGCCAGCATTAGCGATCACGGGTGGCATCTTTGAGTCAATGGTGACGCCACGTCGGGCCTATGTATAACCGGCAACCGGCTCGAGGGACGATTTTGTTATTTTTTGAAAGTTGGGGGACGATTTTGTTACAAAATAAAGTTGAGGGACGAAAGTGAAATTTCGCGAAAGTTGAGGGACGATTTAAGTAATTAACCCTTCTAATGCATGTGAATTAATAAAGTAATTAATTCAATGAGAAATAGTGAGTCTAATCATGTTTAAACAGTTAGTTTGATCAACTTTAATAAGGGTTCAATGGTTGAGTAATAAGCTAAACATTAATAGGGTTGAGTTTAGTTAAGACAATGAGCTTTTTAGGGTCAAATGCAGCCTGACTGTCTCTTTCGAGGGACAACTGAGTTGTTTGTAGTTCCCCGATTGGGATATGCAGAACACCGTTAGAAAGATGAGGGAAATCTCTTTCTAACGAATCTTAGATTAGCCAGATCGGGTTCCCGGATTAGAAGTTATGAGTAGTTTATTATGACTGCGCAGAATTATCGGAATTCTGCATTAACACTAATGATAATAACGAACCACTTTGGATTATGATAATAGTACTAAAATTTGGTTGTTATTACCAAATTTGGACGTAGAGCGTTGAGCTTCGTCAGTAGGGACGCAGTTAGATCGAGTGGAGCTTTAGTAGAGAAAGTTACTTCTACCTTGTACCTACTCTACGGAGTGCTCATTAGCTTTGTTATTATTCTGTTGAGTGTTTCATGACATCGTAGCTATCTTGATTTATTTGGATTGTTGCCTTGTTGATTTCATACATGCATATCTTTTTCTTTTTTTTGAAAAAGTGGTAAACCACATTTTATTTATGATAGTTAAAGTTAAGAGTCGATTACAGAGTACAGTGCTCAATCAAGAAAACATAAAATATTAATCAGGTGGGGTCTTCTTCCTGATCGAGGATGTCTCTGTAGCTCTCCTCAAGCCCTTCCTTGAATGGTTGGTTCGTCTTCAAAGGGATCTGGATCCCTTCCCTCGCCGTCACGCCCGGGGGTATCAGCAGTAAATTCCAGCGTGGGTTTCACCAAGTTAGTTGTCACCTCCAGTCTTGGTCGTTTTGCAGTTGGAGCTGCATTCAACCAGGAGAGAATGAGGAAGGAAATATCATGAATAATTCAAAAAAAAAAAACCGTTGTTTTTCCTGAAAACATCGCCTATTTCTTTCACCCCAGATACTCCATGTGATTGCCAAAACGGTAAGATCCCATCCTTCTCGTAAGGATTGGTCCATCCCGTGGGGAATGGCCCTCGATCCCTAGAGGGCTTTTAGCTCAGTCACCATCGTACTAATCCCAAACATTCCCCTGAAGTGGTTCTAGATGCTTGTTGTATAGGGGCATGCTATGAACAGATGTTGGGCTGATTCATCTTCATTATCACATAAGTAATATCTGGTACGCTCTCCTCCCCAATTTCTCTTATGTAGGTTGTCTAGTGTGAGGATTCGGTTTTCCTTTACTAACCAAGCAAAAAGTTTGATCTTGAGGGGGCATAGTTGCTTCCAATATCGAAGTCCTAGGTCGCTCCTTATCCCCCCATCTGTTCTAAAGAGATACAAGGATTTAACTGTGAATATCTTGTGCGGGGTGAGTACCCACTCCCTTGCCTCCAGTGTATCAGGTTGGCTGCTATTGTATTCATTATGAACTCAAGGCTTTCCACGTCACTGTGTACTAGTGGACCTGGCTTTAGTAGCGATTGGCCCCTTTGGATTCTGTCTCTTGCCTGTTGAATAGTCAGATGTGTTGGGTTGGAGAGTTCATGTAGACCGGGGAATACATTGTAGAGTGCGTGACTGTTCCACCAGCGGTCATACATGCATATCTATTTCCTTGTTTGATTGGATTCTTGTTGAGCATGTATTGTTGTTTTCGGGATGTTGGTATCCCTGGTTGATTGTTAGTCTTCCGCCCGGATCAGTGGAGCGTGGGTGCTCCGTTGGGGAATGTTCAGGGACGGGACACCCTGGCATTCCGGCTTGCCATGCGAGAGGGACGATACTCTGGTTGTCTTGCCCATCAGTGGGGGTGATTCGCTGATCATGTCGACATGTACGAGAGATGGCGCTACCGACATATGACTTGAGGGCCGTACGAAGCAGTACTGTTATTACTGACCGGGGGATTATTTGCTGAGCTTCTTTTTGGAACTATCTTCCAGAGCCTGAGGACTGCTATTGGATAGGAGTCGCTGCCATTGTTATTGTTTTTGGTAGACTCCTACGATTTGGATTGTGCGGGGCGTGGCCCCATTTATTTGATTTGATGATTTTTTATTCGTTCATATTATGACTCATCTTTTATTATTTGTAATGGATTTGCTTCATTGTGATCCCTTATGGGTACTTACTAGGCTTTCCATTCAAAAGCTCACCCACTTATTTTCCCTTCTCTTTTTCAGATCCTGAGGAATAGGTGACTCAGACTCAGAAGTCGTGCGAGGACTGGGATAGCTTACAAAGGTCCGAGGACTTCATTTATTTTCTTTGTGGATGAGACATTGATTATAGGACCCCTTATAGGGCCTAGACTATTGTAGGGTATTTGGACCCCGATTTCCTTTTCGTTGTGACTCTGATGGTATTTGCTTATATTATTTGAGATATTTTGTTATTATTTGTTATCTGTTATGATTTACACAGGCCTTGTATCAGAGTAGGGTGCGCCTCTACTTGGGTACGACCGATTTGTACACGTGCCCGAGGCCTGGGATACGGGTCAGGGCGTGACAATATAAAAGTAATCCATTTAGAATGGTTAATAATTATAAAGCATATCATGCCTTTCATTTAGAAATTACACATGTGCGGGGTATTTATAGAAATACATATCGTACGTGTATAGCGTAATAACCCACATTTATTTGCTTCTAGGACCTACTCAGGTCCGAGCCTTCCAGACGGGTCTATGATCACTTTATGGTGTCCTATACATGATAATGATCCATCACATGTCAATTCATAACATTCAAAATGCATTACATGAATTAAAACATCCAAATCATGATTTCACAGAAATGTCAGCTTTTTAATTTATAACCGACGGATCCGGGCTTTTAGACACCTACCCACATTATTTTCCTCAGTTTAAACATACCCCCAAACTATCGGGACGATCCGAATCAAATTCCAAGCCTTTTGGAAAATTGTTGAAATTTACGGGTCTTGATTACTGTAGCATTTACAGTACCCCGGGTTTTATTTTGCTAAAACTGATCTCAAACTACAAGTTCAAAATGCCATGACTTATTCTGTTCAACATCCGCAACATTAACCATGTATACACCCTTTTAACCAATTTTTTTTTTCTAGTCTATGACCATTTCCAAATCCTCTCCTATTAGAAATAAATATACTGGTATATCACATTCCTCATATAATTGTAAATTCTGTGTGGCAAGCATCAGAAGGACTCTGAATAATTAACAACACTATAGTAGCCACATTCAATGACAACCCAACCTGGTTTACTTGGATTGGTCCTAAATTTCATGCCATGCCATTGATAATGAACCCAAATCTCCAATACCCTCTTAATTCATACCATAGATGCATACACAACTGCAGTGTTTATATATATAGAGAGAGAGAGAGAGTAGTGTTAGGCCTGATCCTATCACTACTCTAATATAGTAAATATATATAAAATATATATATTATATTTTTTATAATGTATTTAGATATATATTGATTTATCTATATATTTTAAATAATATATAGATGTATATGTATATTTTTTAAATTATCTTAGTTTCAGAATATATGTATATATGTACATATAAATTTAAAAATTATATATACATATCTATATATTGTTTAAAATATATAGATAAATCAATATATATCTAAATACATTATAAAAAATATCTAATATATCTTTTATATATATGTATAATAGATAATAAAAATGTTACAATCAGGCGGCCGGACATCCGGCAGGCCTGATTGTAATATATATATATATATTATATATATATATATATATATATATATATATATATATATATATATATATTATATATACATAATTGTAGATGTATATTTATAGTATATTAAAATATCTAATATATATTATCTATATATATATAATATATATTATAGATGATACTATGAGGCGGCTGAATGTCCGACTGGCCTCATAATATCATCACTATATATATATATATATATATATATATATATATATATATATATAGGCATGATATTGTCTTGGTAGGATCATTTAATCGGCGTAGCCCATTTCGGCCTTTAGAGCATGTTTGAAGGATTTCCAACCGTATAATGGGAAGATTATCGAAAAATAAGCTAACATGTCCATTTTCATACAATTTGGTGACCGTTTGGTCCTCCCACTTAATGGTTGAAATTCTGAACCATTAAGATTTCTATAAAATAAGAACCGTTAAGTGAGAGGACCAAACGGTCACCAAATTGTATGAAAATGGACATGCTGCTAGCTTATTATTCAATAATCTTCCCATCCGTATGGTTGAAAATCTTTCAAACATGCTCCAAGAGGCACCCGGATCTTATCAGATCTGTATATATATATATATATATATATATATATATATATATATATATATATATATATATACACTGAAAATAACATGTGCCAATGTTTGTAGGGGCAATAATGAAATATTATGATTAAAATGAAATATATCTTAAAATTAAAATATTTTAATTTAGAAATAAAAAATATATATATATATCATGTTGCATCCCGAGGCAAGCTAAGGGCACATATCCCGAGGCAAGCTAAAAATTACAAAGCCCAAGTTAGCCCAAGAACACAAATCTCGAGGCAATTTGAAAATTTCAAAAGAGCTAGAGAATACACATCTTGAGGCAATCTCACATCCCAAAATAGCCTGAGAATACAAATCTCGAGCTAATCACAAATCAAAAGATAGTCTAAGAACACAAATCTAGAGGCAATCTAGAAAATACAAATCCTGAGACATCTTGAAAACACGTATATCAAGGCGGTTTAAGGAGATAAGTTCTAAAGTGATCAAAGAATGCAAATCCCGAGGTAGATAAATTAAATTAAATCAAATCAAATCAAATTAAATTTCATTTTATCCCTCGGGGACTCGGTTTATCTCTATCCCGCGATGTTTAAAATTTAAAATAAAATATAATTTTTTTTTATATTATTCGGTGGTTGCTATGACCCGGTCTAAGGATGTGATCCCCACTATCGCGAACCGCTCGGTCAAGAGGTTACCATTGTTAATAAAAAGAGGAGATTGGATCATGGTAAAAGGGAGAGCATATGGAAATATGGCGGCCAAGAAGGAAAAAAGAGAAAGATTAAGCTCCCCCCTGTCTCCTCCTTGTCGTCTTCAATATCGCTGGGAGAGCATCTTCAATATTAGAAAGAAAGCCTTGGAACCCCCCTTGTTCGTCTTGGAGATTCAGGGAGAGTAAGATTGGGAGTTATAAGCAGAAAAAAATGAGAGAAGAAAAAAAAAGAAAAAAAAGAAAAAAAAAAAGTGAGAAAGAAAAAGTGAGACAAAGAAAGAAAAAAGAGGTATTCTCTTACTGTCGCCACTGCTGCTAGAGAAGGAACACCACCCCAGAGAGTGGTGGTCTTGATCGAGCTGATGCTACCAGAGATGAAGCCTCTCTTTCATGTTCTCTGCTTCGTGAAGCCGAGAGCCATAAGTGGGAAATAGAGAGAAAAAAAAATGAAAGCCATATATATCTATATAAATATGTATCATATAAAGTTCTTCACCACTCCGTCAAGCCACTGCTGTCGCTGGAGAAAGACACATTTCTCCACATAACACTATCCTCCTGAAATTCCTTCGAGTCGGCAAGATGAAGCCAAGGAACCTACAGCACCTCTGTCCGAGGATGACAAAGATGGTTCAAAGGATGCTGTAGGGCGCCTCAACCCAACCTCTCGTCCGAACCTACATCTCCGGGTTTGTGTCCTCGCTGTCACGTCTTTCTAATCTGATTTTTGAATAACACGCTTTGAAGCTCTCCTGTTGAAGAAGAAAGAGAAACCTAAGAAGCAGCACAAGAGTCGCGAAGAAAATGATGCAGAAATCAACAATAGAGTCCTTGAATCGTTCCCAATCCCATATAAAGCCAAAACCGTTTCTTCCCTATCTTTAGCCCGGATCCGATCTCGGGAAGAGTTCCAATGGCACTCCATCCTCAAGCAGATCGGTGCCTTTGCTGATGCTGAGAAAGATTCGAATCAATTTCTTAGAAGAATGCTCCAAGATTCTCCCTATTGAAGTAGAGAAACAAGCCTGTGAAGCAATGCAAGAGTCATGGCCCCACTGCAGTCCATGGTGTCACCTAGTTCTCTAAAAAAATATGCCACCCATGTTTTGAAGCCTGGCGTTGATACTGATGACTCGTTGTGAATAATTTAATTAGCTTGTATTTTGGTTGGGAGGACATGGATGCCGCAGAGCAAGTGTTTGATGGAAGTCCTTGTATAACTGATGGAGTGTACCCGAATTACAGCGAGATGGATCGCACCGTGGCTCTTTTGCCAAACAGAAACTTGGTTATGCTAGAAGTGGCTCACCGGTAGATGTCTTATGCCTGTTCGACAAAATCCCTATTAGATGAGGTTTTATTGACTAAGCTCCCCACCAATCCAAAGCTAGCTCTACAAAGTACTTCTTAATATGGAGAAGGGACAAAACTCACCCATCACCCCATTTGCAGGACCGCCACTATACCTGTTGGAGCTCAAAAAGTCATTAAGCTATCCCCCATTCCTTTCTCCTCTAAATGCCGAGGAGGCATACTGCAACATATGCATATTTTTCAAGCAAGTGCATGACATGATGCGAGGAATCAGTATGTGAAGATAGAGTCTTAGATCCAGAGTTTTGCAGGAAGCTCCTTCTAAAGAAAACTATATTCTAGATGGGGTAGTACATTATACGCATTCCCAGAGTCAGTGAAACTCTATTGCCTATTCATGGACTGCTCGGTTTTGCTGATATACAATAAAGAGGAAGAGAATGAAGATATGAAGATATCTACCTATAATGTGTGCTGGGGTTGCAATAGAGAGTTCTGCAGAAAATGCGGAGTTGCTTGGCATTCTGGGGTCACTTGTGAAGATCATAAGGAGGTGGCTGAAAAGAATGGAGATGAGGTGGTGTTGAAGACCCATGAGAAGTAATTGGGACCGAACTCCATTCATGTGGCGCACAACCAAGGCATTGGTTATGAACTTGGGAGCTATATATTTTGAGATAGATCAGCCCCCATCAGTTGCACAGTTGTTCATATCAACAAAGGATATAATGGATGTTTTCCCTTGGGCCTCACCATGCTGATTCTATTAAAGCAAGCCAAGATGTTGGGCCAGCTACTATGAAGAAGAAGCTGCTGATGAGGTGGAGTAATTTTAGGAGTTATACATAGGTTGTTGGAGTTTTGTATAGAAATAAAGAGAAGTATAGTCCCACATCTAAAGATTGAGAGAAAGTTGAATAGTTTATAAGTGTTCACATGGGACACTTAGTAAATTAAATAGTAAATTAAATAAAGCCTTGAGCTTTTGGCTGGATGAGATTTGGCTTGGGCTTTGGCTTGGGCTTTGACTTGGATGAGGCCTGGGCTTAATATATATATTTATATATTTATATGTCAAAGATGGGCCTTGGGGCTCTTGGGGTCTCTTCTGATTAAAAAAAAAATTCATTTTTTTTTTTGTTTTTAATTATTTTATTTGGTGAAAAGGTGTGTCTATACAACACAACCTTTCAGAAGAGCACAACTTCACAGAAGGTCACATCCCTTCTCCAAGCATTGCATCTTTCTGCAAAGGGTGTTTAAATGCCTATAAAACCAGAAGCCAAGTATCAGTTTGAAACAATTATCTTATCTTGTCCTTTTCAGTCTTTCAAATCCTTAAAACAGTTCTGCAATTTCTGAGAGGAAATCCACCAAGTAAATTCGTCAGGACCAAGAAACCGAGTGCTAGGTTCTTGGGTACAGATTGTTGAATCCACGGTGGCGGGGCGCTCAACGAACTTCTGACGCAGTAGGGGCGAATTTCTGCTATAGGACATAGCATCAACACTAGCCTCAATCTCAAATCAAGTCAGTTTTACTGCTTACTCGTTTGTAAAATATACAAGTATCTGTTTAATTTAGTATTACTATATATACAAATTCCTGATTGTTTTCCAACATAGGTGGCAGGGATGTGGAAGCTGCTAAGAAAATGGAGTACTAAGCATGATGAAGCTGCTAAAACATGGAATGTTGTTGAATATTAAGAGAAATGATGGAGAAAATGCTTGATAGAATCCTTAATCTTGGAACTAGGATTTTAAGTGCAATATATTGAAGTTCTTAATCTTCAAAATTCGGAGATGTGATGCTGAAACAAATGAGATGTTTGATAGGGTTGTTCTTTGATGAATGAAACCAATATTTTATGCATTGTAAGTTCATGGGAATGCAGCTTTATGCCTAGTCAAATAAAATTTGATTCTTGATATATAGTAGCTTTGATTAGTTTGTTGCATCTCTTGGGCATGGTTCATTTCTTGGTGATTAATGTGTTCAATGTGAATGAAGATAAAAGAATAGTGAGTACAGTCCCCCATTAACTGTCATTCAAAAAATTCATGAGCTACTGCTTCTTACCAATATTGTGGAGCTTCACCAATATGTCTCAACTATGAATCACCATTATAAATTCCAGTTTTGAGAAAAGGATATAAGAAGTATGTTTCTCTAAGGGTTAAAGTAGATGCTCTTGTCATAATTACATGTCATAATAGAGAATGAACTGCAGTTTGGGAAACTACAGTGTAAGCATTCCTAGAACTAATACAAGCTGGTCTAAATGATCTATCAAGACTTGTAACCTTGTCAAAATATCTTCGTGCTTAACCATATTTCATTATGCAGTAATAGAGCATTTTTTGTGAATAATCTCTCACTAAAAATTGCATGCCATAAGATAAAGATCATCCAAGTTCCATAGCAACAACTAAATGAAACATGTTCAATATTCTTCATACTGATCAGTATTATCTTTGAGAGAGCAACCAAAAGGTGAACCGAGGGCATCAATTCCATTCCTTTCAAGGTCCTTAAGTTTGGCTCCCACAATGCTTTCTTTATTATGATTTTTTATTAATTAAACATGAATAAAAGATTGGTAGTGAGCCATCATCCTTCCCAAATTGTAAAGATGGCGAGACTAGACTCTTTCTTATGTGACAACCAGTCACAAGTGAAGCTGAAGATTTCATGAAGAAGGAAAAGAAATAGAGACACAGTTATGAATTTTCATTTTATTGCTGATCTAGTTGACAAGATAAGCATATGATTGTTGATTGTGGGACCACTTGATATGTGTGTTCTTGTGGATTCTTCAGCCCGGTGCAGTGGAGCAAGGCTCCGGTGGGGCAATTAGGACTGAGGACACCTTGGCGCCTGATAGTTCCTATTAAGTGGAGGATACTCTGGCTGTCCATCCCGTCAGTGAGATGATTCATTAACGGTGTATACATGTAAGAGAGGCAGTACTGCAAACTTGTGGCCGATAATCGATATCGGCTTAGGCTGATGACTGCCCGGGGGATGGTTTACAAGCTTCGCTTGAGTTGCTTGTTTTGAGATGACATGATTGTAGTTATGGAGTCCCTACCATTGGATAGTTTTCATTGGGGTAGGTTTGAGACTCCAGGTGGTTTGGCCGGTGGGGTTTGTTTTTCCCACGCCGGTTTTGATTGTCATGTTTCTTGATTTGCTTATTCATTTTCTTATCTTACATTGAGTTTGACATAACTTCATTGTGTTCACTGCGGGGTACTTACTGGGCTTTCTTTACGAAAGCCCATGCACTTGTTGATTTCCCTTTTTCAAATCCCGAGGAGTAGGACGGGGGCCGTAGGAGCACCACGTGGGACTTGTGTGGATTTGCTGGGATTCGCCGAGGTTGGCTACTTCTTGTACTATCATGCGTGAGGATATATTATTATAGTTTCCTTGCAGGATCCTAATATGTTATGATTGTAGGGTCTGCGGACCCATGGATTGTATTTTGCTTCCGCTGTGAATTCATGTATTAGACATGTTTATATCTTTGGATTATGTTTTTATTTCATTGTGTGTATTATATGTATTTACTGATCATCAAGGCTTCGTATCCGAGTAGGGACCGTCCCTAATCGGGTATGGCTGGTTTTTCGCGTGCCCGTGGCCTGGGATTTTGGGGACGGGGCATGACAGTCATGATGTGACACACATATATATATATGACGTGCCCGTACCTCTTGCCAATGGAGAAAGACATGAGACATGCCGATCTACTTTTACCTTTGTGCCTTTGCTCAGGCATGATAGATTGTAGGGCTTCGGATGACGCTCTGCTCATGCACGGTGCTCTCTGGATTGCCCACGCCAGGAATAGGGGTTGACGAAGGTGGAGTCGGAGTTGTGGTCTGAAACCTCACAATCCTCCAAATCTCTGGCCGTCAACCATTGGGTCAACTCCGTGACTTGCCTCTGTAGATCCTGGTTCATCACTTCCAAGGCGATTGGGTCTCGGGACTGGCCTTCCTCTGCCTAAACATGTCCACCATGACGACCACCACGACCACCACGAACTCCAGCCATTGATGTCAATGCCACAGGAAGAAGACGATCTCTGATACCAACTAATGCCCGGTAGGATAGTGATTAACCTGCGGGCGGTGGCAACCATGGGGATTGTCAAGAGAGCAAGCAAAGGGGAAGACAAACAGAGAAGAAAGTCTCTGAAACTTCAAAGGAAAAGTATTATTCAATATTCAATGACTAAAATTCAACCCATAAGCCAGGTTTTAATAGCATAAAAAAACTAACCTAGAAACCTATCATCTTATCCAAATTTGCCAAAAGTGGAAAATTTTGATTCAAAACTAAAACTTATCTAATTTAAAAGGTCAAAAGCCACTAATGGTCCCTGTACTGTAGCACTTTGTTCAATTCCAGTCTTGTACTTTAGCAATGTTTAATACGGTCTTGTACTTTGTGTATTTTGTTTAATATAGTCCATTTTTGCTGATGTGGCAGCTGATTTGGCATACGAATGGAATACAAGCTTTTTTTTTTCAATTTTTTAATTTCTACCTGGCTGTATTTTGATGACATGGCTGTATTCCTGGGTATATATGCTGACGTGGATTGTCACGTGGACCGCCATATCAGCTAAAAAATTTTGTTGAAAATGGAAAATCAGGTTATTATGTGCTGCCACGTCAGCATGCCATGTCAGCATTAACTTTTTTTTTAAAAAAAAAAGCAATTTTAACAGGACTTCTTCTCACACTTTAAAACATGTTATATGCTGACGTGGCATTAGTTTTTTAATAAATAATAATATAATTTTTAAACACCTTAAGATGACTACCGAGCTTGGCAGCCTTCGTCTTCTTCTTCTCCTCTATCGCTGCCCTCAATTTTGCTTCATTGGCTCACACACCAGCCAAGAAGACGATCAAGGCAGTCATGGGGCTTATCGATTTTCCTGCCAGACCAAACAGAAAATCGAGTTACATCGCAGAATCTTCCGAACAGAAGTCAAAAAAGAAAATTGAGAAAAGCCCTACCCATGGCCGTATAAAGGCTACACTCTCGCAAGATATCAGGAGTCAGATACTTATCAACAGGGAGATCAGAATACTCTTTAAGCTTCTTGAGATCTTGTTCCTCCTCAGGCAGGAGCTCTTTGTTATCCAACAGAAGGAACCTAGTGAGTCCGAACCCAAAGACCCTCCTTACTTAAGACAAAGAAAAACTTGTTTTCCATGCTTTTATCGAGGAGGGAACCGAACTGAGGAACCTCCTATTTGGCCGCGCCCGAAATAATACCAATCAGTGTTTCTCGCCCTACTTAAACCGAAGAAGTGCTTAAACCGAGAAAAGATGGTCTTGATTTTACAATGGGTATAGATGATAACGAAGCTGCAGAGGCATCCGCAAGAGTTTGGAGCTAATTGAGAAGGACAAATCTCAAATTCTCTAAAAATGTCTAAGAAAAGCTGGGGAAAAGGGAGTCTAAGACCAGCGAGCTGCGCATCATAATAGACCACGATCTCCCCTTCCTTTGAAGGAGAAATCGCTCACTCAGATGGAGCTGGGACTCTATCCTCCAAGTAGGAAACAACTCCAGTTATCTTATAGTCTAGGGCTACTTGGTGGATCAAATCAGAAGGGGAAATATTGGGATAAGCAGAGGAACAAGCTTCTGTCTTCCTAGAAGCATCAGGAATGGACTCAAGCGCTAAAACAGGAGAAGCAACAGGTGAAGAAATAGGAGAAAGAACTAAGGAGGAAGAAGACGCAGTACCTGAAGCCATGAGTAAAGTCCGGATGAATACAGGGAAGTCCCTATGCATACAACGCCAGAAAGGGAGGAAGATGATGAGCTTGGACCTCTTTGTGTGTGTGTGTGTGTGTGTGTGTTGGGGGAATCCTCTTTGAAAAGCAATCCAATCGGTGCAACAGTAATTAAACAACCCCAAAACTCCCCAACGGTCTAGATCCTCTCCCCAATTTGCACGCAATCCTAACCGAACGCGTGGACGAACAAATGACTGCTCGGATCGGGTGCAACAAGCGATCTAAGTGGATGCGCGCTACGTGGAGCATTGATGGGATCGACGCAATCACTTTCCCTAGCAGGAAGCGTTGGAGAGACAAAAAGGCACAAGGCATTTAATGTGCCCCTCAGCTTTACCCAACGACTGGTCCCCTCACCCGCCCACATGAAGTACAGTCAGAACCTATGAAGCTTGCAACGCATGATTCCCTAAAACCGAACCGATAAAAGGTGCTCAGAACCTTGTACCAAAGCATGTACGCTTCACCATCTCGCTTTCGGAGATCCATTCCAAGAGTCCTCAGAATAATCAAGTTACACTCCCCAAGCCACTTCTAATATGCTTAGCTCACACAAGCATACTTAGGGGGGGGGGGGACCTAGTTCGACACGTGGAAGAATCTGAGCCCCCAGTGCTATCTGACAAGTTCGCCTCAGCAGTAGACCCCCTCGGGACTCATAAGACTACCTCCTCGGGATCTTGAAGTGATTCCTCCACAAGTGCCCCAAACGGAAAGCTCCTCGTCCCGAGCCCATCTCCTCGCTACCGAAGTGCTCACCACCGCAGTGATCCGAAGTGGTTACCGAAGAGCCTTGAATCATTATAGAAGAACTGATGAGATGGCATCCGAAAGAGGGCACACGTGACCGAATTCAGAAACCTATAAATAGCATATGCCTCCCACCCGCCAAGAGGACTCTCTTTGGACACTCCCGGTCTCTCTCTCTTTCTCTCTCAACTTCTTTCCCCTCTCATAAACTCCAAAAAGCATCGATAGTGGATTTATTTCTCCCAAATGGGAAACCCGTGGTTTTTCTCCCCTGATTTGTGGGGTTTCCACGTAAAATCTTGATGTACTTTCCTTTTGTTCGCTTTTTTTGATTTTTCTTGAATTTTCCCCAAAAAACCTCTTACAAATTCAAATGTTAGCCAAATTTGGGGATTTTTCCTAAATTTGAGTTAACATAATTAATTATTTAATAAATAATATAATTAAACATATTACAAAATTACACTAATTACACTAACAAATAATTACTCAAATTAACAATCAAAACACTACTTATCCTCTATAATAAAATCAAATAAACAAACAAACAAATCTAAATCTAATCAAATAAACACACAACATGCCCTAACCTTAAAATTTCTTGAAGCCGCCCAAGAACTTTGAAACCCTAAAATTTTCCCAAATTGGAGGACATCTCACACAAACACATCCTTGGCCTCGGCGTTGATCTGGCGGAGATTCCCCAATGTGAAGACATCTCTCACCCAACCTCTTCTTCTCGACCTTAACCAACTTGTCTACTAGGTTAGCGGTGGGGACGATCGGCAGCGTGGGCAGAAATTTTGCGACGAAGGTGAGGATTTGGGTGATGGGCCATCGTGGTTCGATGTTAACAGAGATCTTGCACATGGGGGCGGCCAAGATGGCCCCGTTCTACCGGGTGGTCAGGTCGCGAAGGTGGATGAGGAGGCAGATGGCGCCGCCCATAGACTTGCCATAGAAGAAGCAGGGGAGGTCTCGATATTCGGAGCGTCACCGGACGAAGTCGAAGTAATAGATGTAGTCCTCGACGACGGCGTCAGCGCCGGGAACGAAAGCGCGGAGGCATCGTCATCGTGGCCTCCTCGCCAGTCACATTCGAAGGTGATTAAGGCATCGCCATCACCTCCAAATAGGGATTAAGAGAGAAAAGGAAGAAGAAGAAAAAACTGAGGCACCACGGGATGAGAAGGAATCCAAGAGCTTGTCAAAGGGTGGTTAGGGTTTTGTTTGTTTATTTTGATTTTTAGCAGTTAATTTGATGGTGTAATTAGTTTAATTTGTGTAATTATTTGTTAGTGTAATTTTGTGATGTGTTTTATTATATTATTTATTAAATAATTAATTATATTATTATTTATTTTAAAAATTAATGCCACATCCGCATATAACATGTTTTAAAGTGTGAGAAAAAGTCCTGTTAAGATTGTTTTTTAAAAAAAATAAAAATAAAATGCTGACTTGGCGGACCACGTGGCAGTCCACGTCAGCATATATGCCAAGTAATACAGCCATGTCATCAAAATACAGCCAAGTGGAAATTAAAAAAATTGAAAAAAAGAATGTATTCCATTCGTATGCCAAATCAACTGCCACATCAGCAAAAATGGATTGTATTGAACAAAATACACAAAGTACAAGACCATATTGAACATTGCGAAAGTATAGGACTGGAATTAAACAAAGTGCTATAGTACAGGGACAATTAATGGCTTTAGGCCTAATGCCAATTTAAAAACCCTAAACAAATCAGATAACTCCTAAAAATCCGAGATCAAATCAGATTCAAATCCTATCTTAAATTGGCATACGAAATATTACCAAAAATAGAAAAGAAAAATGAAGAAACGACGGGGAAAACAGCAGAATTTGAGGATAAAATAAAGATCCACTGAGAAAAGCTCAGTAGATCCCACATGCGCATCGAGACGAGCTTTCCAAATTGGGGTTGAACGCGCGAATTTGACGCCTATAGCCAAAGTTATGGCCAAAACACCGAACTGTGTCCAAAAATGTTCCCCAATCACGGAATTGGCTTGATCACCTTCGGTCTTTATGTCGGTCTGCCAATTTGTGATACGCTAAAGCCGTATGGTGCAATCTGATAGTTCAACGTCATCTGATTCGGGTTCTCCTGCATCAGATATCCATTTAAATTAATCTAAATCTATACATGACAATGTTTTTCCTGCAAAAAACTAGCA
The DNA here is from genome assembly GCA_026586065.1 of Dioscorea zingiberensis. Classification (NCBI taxonomy): domain Eukaryota; kingdom Viridiplantae; phylum Streptophyta; class Magnoliopsida; order Dioscoreales; family Dioscoreaceae; genus Dioscorea; species Dioscorea zingiberensis. Next base: position 23,552,813 of record CM048818.1, on the reverse strand, counting down.
TGCACATGACATGCTAGATGAAATGCCTGAGAGAATCGGCCTCTCTATGTGCAAATTATAGAAACACTTAAGTGAAGCTATGGAAAATTAGAAGGTTATAAGCATGCCTTCAATATGGAGAGCAAACTCCTAGGATGCAGTTGATGTTATAAAGAGAAAAAGGAGGAAAATGCAAAGAAGAGGAGGATGAAGTAGTAGTCAACTAACAAGCAAAGAGAATGTCATGAAGATGGAGAAATGAAGGAATTCAAGATGCCATGAAGTTGATACTTTTATTTGATTGAGAAAACATTCTAATGATATGCTAAATACTTAGTTATATGAAATCCCCTTTAGATGTTTGATGAGATGCTTGAAAGATATTCAAGGCTCAAAATTCATGTCCTTTTCATTGTATTGTCTCCAAGAATAATCTTGTGGCAGTAGAATGAAGGAAGGAAACTTCCAGGGTAGTGAGATGTACGCCAAAGCCAAATTTCCCCATTATGTCCCTGATACATTTTACAGCAAAAAGAAGATCCTTTATAATGATATATAGGTTTCTTAAAGATTCATATGTATGGGAAGGTATATTATTTGCTATGCATCTTATAAGTATGGAAAAGTATCTCTTTATGAGGATGATAAGGAGCAAGCAAGTAGATGGAGATTCAAGCATTAGAGTTGAGGAAAACAAAGACAACTGATGTGCAAAATCTGCAAGTGCACGAGTCGTATCAAGTAATAAAGTGGACTAAGAAGTCAGGTATCGATCCTCAGGGAGAAGAAAGTATTAGTACCCACTATTTGTCTATTATCTAGCTGATCCAAAAGTGAGTGATTGTAATCTAAACCTAAAATTACGAAATTGAAAACATAAGCAATAAGGTCAAATTAATCTTGATGGCAATCAATCATAAAAATGGGATACTTGGGTAATGAATCCCCCTTGGATTTATATTCTAAAGATGGATGAAGCTCTCTCGATTTTGATACTTGGTAGAATCTTGGCTAATGGTTCATAAGGTGCTTTCACTCCCTTTCTCGAGGCGAATTACTAATCCTAGAGCCCTTACCGATGATGTTCTAGGGAACCTAATTCTTGGAAAGATTGTGGGAATAAGACATATTAAAGACTCGCCCTCCTTAGTACCCAAGCTCTCTGTATACTCACAATCTTCTTTATTAGAGATGGTCTACACATGGGGAGGCGCTTGCTTCTTCCCCCATATGGACTACGAAAATCTCTCCGGGCTCTCGCAACGTAGAGGGATTAACATACATTAAAACATCCAATAGACTCAATAGATTCAACCAAGAATTCAAACATAGAAAGACAACATCAATTAATCCATAATCCAAGGGTTCATCATACCCAAGTATATGCAAAATTAGTTCTCCATGAAAGGAGAACAACAATCCATTGTAAAGATAAAGCAAATCAAAAGATTCATGATAAGAAAGGCTATTACATACACCGTTTGTGGATCTCATGATTCCTTCTCAAATCACTTGTCTTTCTCTTCCTCCAAGGGTTGGTAATGAAAATCCCCAAATCCTCAATCAAGGTTTCTCCTCTCCCAAGCTAGCTCTCTCTTTCTAAACCCCTAATTAGTCGGATTATATACCCCCTTTAGGGTTATATTATTTTATTGTTTAGTGATGATGACAAGGCTTGCCACGTCAGCCCGCGATTAACGCCATAGATCTGAGTGACCCAATCGGACGAACATAATAATTTAAGTGACCAATTGAAATTTTTTAAAAAGTTGATGACCAAAATAGGATATACTGAATAGTTGAATGACTAACCAAATACTTTACCATATTTAAAAGTAACATCACTTAATTGTGGTCATTTTTGCGAAGTGGAATTTAAATGACCAGATAATTACAAAGATTTCTTATATAAACCCAATGAATTCCTTGTATTTGCATAAATTCACTAAACTCATCTCTGCAAATTTTCATTATCATTCTAAACTAATAAATAAAATATCCATTATTTTTTTCTAATTCTTTCATGACCCTAATCAACATCCTATATTACTGAACTGTCTTTGTAAAAATAAACCCAATATTTTTTTTTAACAAAGGTGGCATTTAACTGTCTTTTTAAAAATAAACCTAATATTTTTTTTAACAAAGGTGACAAGCGCCCCCATGAGGTAAGTCAGAGCAGGCAGCCGAACACAGGTGTGTAGCTCACTCAACATGCCTAAACCCGTGCCTTGCGAGGTTGTGGGGGCTCGATTTTGGGTTTTTCCACCAAAAGAACATTCCCACACATGGGATTGGGACTCCAAGAAAACATGCCCACACCTTACCTTACGTAAGAAACTAGATATCAATAGGCCTAATTCCCATTGGTGTTTCATAGGGAGTGAAAAACAAGTGAGAGTGTAAACCCAATATTTGGATAAATGAAATTCAGTCTATATTACTACTTATTTTGTTATATACTAATACACAGCTCACCAAAACATGTGACACGAAATTCAGTCTATTGTTGTATACCACAAGTACAGGTCAAGGGTTATGATTTTTTAATGCAAATGTGAATATTCATTACCTGAGGGCATAAACTTATTAATTTATAAAACAATGACTGGAATTTCTTCAGAAAACACCTCAAAACTTCCCATTGTCACATTAAATTATAATAAAGAAATTATTTGAAACCTTCCAATAAAAAATTGTATACCACACATACCAACAATAATAAAAAAAAGAGAATAAGATTTATTCCTCATTATTTTTTACCCCACCCATGCACAAACACAATTTTTTGAAATAAATTTTTATAAATTATTTTTTAATCTTATAGTTTAACTCAACTTTTACACTAAAACTGATCTTTTAAATTTGCACATTGAACCATACATTTTTAATTTAATCATAATGTAAAATGTTCGACAAAAGACAGGTATTAAATAAAATTCTCCCACCATCAGATGCAACTTATAAAAATCTAAAAACGAGATTGTTTTATGACTTTCACTTATAATGCTAAGTTGGCAATCACATAACTAATTGACATTAAATTGGACAAAAGTTTCAAATTTAAACCAAAATGAAAGTATAAGATTCAATTGGCAAAATTAAAAGTTCAAGAAATCATAGAAAACTTGATTTAAACTACAAAGTTCAAAAAATAATTTACCCTTAACCTTTTTTCCATCCACTACAGAATTATTTACTCCGCGACAAGATTAACATATTAACAAAACAATAAGGGATTCAAAGCAAGCAAACCAGATTTATAGAGCTAGAAACCATGCATCCTTGCAAAAGTCAGACGATAGGAGCATTTTGGGACCATTATATTAAGTGACACACCAAAAATCATCATTGAAGCATCTGAAGCACATGGGACCGCCCCCAATGAATGTTTCATAGCAGGGGTTAAACAATAACAATTCATGAAGTTAACAATAATACAGCTCTAATAAAAGAAAACCGCCCTTCGTCAATTAACAATAAAACATAGACAAAGCACAAACCTACTGATTTCAACTAAATTTCACTGGTCACCAGGGAGGCTCTTAATGATATCAGAATCACCTGCAAAATATAACTCATACAGTGATTATATGCAAAAAGATTGATAGGACCATGAAGACAATTGCAAACCAAACCCACCTGGATCAATGATGCTCAGGCAGCAAACTCTGTAGTACTTCCCACATGCTGTCCCGAGATCCACATTGTCTGGGCATCAAGTGGGGCATCAAACATTGACAGAGTCAAGGACAACATAGGATGTAACCACAGGAAGCCAGTTGGTACATGCAGTTTAAAATGCAAAACCGAATGTCACAGGAATCATTTTCTTTGGAACCTTTTTTAACACCTAATAATGGAAAACCAAAAGTTTGGAATAACATCTGCAGAGGTCCCCCCATACTAACACAGAACCCTTGGGAATCCAGTAGTGGTAACCCTGACTCAAAGACTGTGCTTCATCATTTGCTTAAATATTTGCATGGGAAGTTCGTGGTTGCCATATGTTATATAGAATGATTAAAGAGAGGCACAAGCCTCCAAATTTGAAGAAACAAGAGATTAAATATCCTCATCGGCCATAAATTTAGAAGTTGTTTGAAGTTTGATAAAAGTTTTGTTGCCCATTGAACCCTGCCTCCAAATTTAAAATTCTTTTACTGTGTTATCAACCTGATCTTCAATTGATCAATTTTCAATTATCTTTTTTAAGTGATTTCTAGTGGTGGGAATTTCCAGATTCCCTAGATTACAAAGGTTGATTACAGAATATAAAATACAAAAGTTGACTCCAAGGAACCAGAAATGCATCCTGATGTTTAATAAGGTTAATGGAATTGAGTCACTTGACTCACCAGTATAATCTGAGAATTCAACATCACTATCTTTATTGCCTACATGGCTTGTTTATCACCATCCTTCACTAACCAAAAACATCATACCAGCTTTTCTTCATGCAGACACGCATATAACTTTGGTTATTATGGGATTTCTTTAAGCAATTCTATCCAACAAAGATGGATCATCATAAGGAATTTGGGATTAAATGATTACAATAGCATCATATTGCCTACCATATAAATCCTACAAGATATGCCAATCAACATGCAAGAACAATAGTATTATGTTGGCCACCATAAAAATCCTACAAGATGTGCAATCAACATAAGAACAGTAAAACATGATTGGCCTGCAGATAGTAGCGATCTCACAATACTTCTAGACATATGGAAAACTTCAAAATCTTTAAACCAACCTAAGATAGAAAACTACTTGATTGAAGTATGATCAGGAACATGATTTTATGAAAGAAGAAAATTCTACTCAATGACAACCACATGCCAAGCTTTCCATGAGCAACCACTAACATCCACCACATCTCAATGCTTGTATACACTCAAGTCACTAGTGGAAGGCCTTTTCCTATAATCTGAATTAGAGGATGCAAAAGAAGGATTACATCTTGCAACAACCTCCTCCTTTTAACCCAACTAATTTAAAAGTTATATACAACACAAAATAAGTGAAGGCCACATCTGGTTTTTGTGTTCTCACAAAGAAATAACTATCATTTTAGATTTCTTATTAAAGCTGACAACCGTCAAACTAGTGAAAAACAAGTGTGATTGCTACCAAAGTCTAACATCCCAACTCATTTAGAATAAATATAAAGCAGATTTTAAAGACTGAAAAAAGAGAAAATTTACGGATACCAAAGGAACAGAATAGAAGAAGAAACCATCAGGCAAGTGTTATAGTTCATACTATGAAGTAACTTCAAAAGTTCCAAAGGACAAATATAGAACATACTTATCATTGCTTTTGTACCATAGACAAATGAAGCACCAAAAAAAGAGCTAAAAAAAGATTTTGCAAAGCACTTACTTCCATTGAAATGATGAACCCCAATCTTCCCCAACATAGCATAGTACTCAATCTCTGATTTTCGCAGAGGTGGGCAGTTGTTTGCAATGAGAATCAGCTTTGCTGAAATAGTAAAAAATATAGCAAACTATTAAAGGAGACAAAATTGTTTAGTTGACAAAGACTATGGCATGTAACTCAACCAAACACTCCAAAAGATAAATGAGGGCATAAAATTAATCATGATAAATTCCCAGACAGGAGCTAATACAACATGCATTCATTTTGCAGAAAAAATACAACAATTCCACATAAAGAAAAATCTGATTCTTTAAAAGCAAATCAAGCATCAGCAAAATTTTAATCAGAGAATAAAAATGATTCCTTAACAAAGGCCCAAACAATGTTCCACTAACTAACAAGAAATGGCAGCTTCATTAGCTGTTAACATTCTTAGGTAGTACTCACCACCAATCTTTCCTCATTTTAGCATCCATCTTCCTATCTAGTAGCACTCATCTAAGTGTACTCACAAAGGAAAGAAGAACTAACTCAAAACACAAGTCATACCACGACAATCATACCGGATCAAAGCGAATTAGCGTCTATCAAAGGAAACAATAAAATGAAGAGATTTGTGAACCTTTAGAATTCCTGAGGGACCTGAGAACAGTCTTGTACCCGAGAGTATACTTCCCACTCTTCATCACAAGGGCGAGCCTGTTGTTTATGCTCTCATTCGTCTTCTTCTGCATCAACATCAAACTATCAGAGGGTAAACAAATGGATAGAGAGAGATGAATCGTATGGCGCTTTGAACGATGATCGAAGAACAATACTACAAGAATAGTGTTACCGTCTTCTTGGTTGGCGCCATTGCTGAGGAGCTCGAAGGAGATGCGGGGAGCGAGAGATGCCCTAGATCTCTTCAGAAGCCCCTGGCCGCAAGTGGAACCCTAACGCGATTTTGTTGGTATTTAAATACGAATAGTGGAATATTAGAATTACGGAATTACCCTTGGTTTGATTATTTGATCAAACAATTCTAAGGAAAAGTTTATTCCTCACCTTTGTTAGTCATAATGTGGTGTAAATGTTTAATATTGTAATTTTCTTACTACCGATTTGAACTTCGAACTGGAAGCTCTTCGTGTGGAAATACTGAAATACATACCAGAAAGCTATAAATCACTAAGAACTCTATTTATATCGCCAAAGACCTTCGAGTCGAGCGGCAAAGGTTCTCCGTATCCAGGGACAAGAACATGGTTCGAATCCCTGCAGTGACAGGGGTAGTGTACGGGATTTGGTAGTCACCCGGGTGGGCCCGTACAACACGGGTCCAGTGATAGTCCAAGCCCATGCATGTCCCCATAGGAGGCGGGGTTTATCCCCTTTAGCTCAAAAAAAAACTCTATTTATATCCTAGCAGCTACATTTGCCTCAGACAAGTGATTTTTTTAAATTATTTGAATTTAATTTTAATATCATGATTTTTTTATCATGATTTTTGTTTTTTTTTTACAAACATTCTTCTAATAAAACTTGGATGGAATTAAATCTGTACCCAAAGAATTAAAACAAAAATAAAACTCATTATTTTTTAAGCAGAGGATTAGTATAAACAAGTAAATTTATATTTGAACTAATATATTTTTTTAGTATTTGTAAATTTATTTTAAGTTAAAATTAGCACCCCCTTAATTTTGCTTTTGATTCTGCCACTGCTTCTACTAATAGTTAATTATCATAGTAGATATAAATAGTAATGTTATTAAATTAAGAGAAAGGACTAAAATCCATAAATTGAAACTTGGGTCCGTTTGATACGCGAAAGAGAATAGCACAAGAGTACAACACAGTACAAGTGGTTGTGAGACAACACAACTATTTGTACTGTTCTTTGTTTAATATTCAATGGACATCACAAAACTTTTTGTGTTGTTCTCCATTTGTTTTGCACAAGTACTAGACAAAAAACTATAAAATTACTGTAATACCCTTGTGCTTTCTTCTGTTGTTTTGGAGTAAATTTTTTTAGAGTTTTAATATAGGTTGGGGGTAAAATTGTCTTTAACTTAAAGTCATTGTTGTAATTTTAATATAAGTTGGGGGGTAATGTTGTAATTTTTAATATAGATTGGGAGCAAAATTGTCTTTAAGTTGGGGGCATTGTTGTAATTTTAATATAAGTTGAGGCAAACTTATGTTTAATTTGGGGGTACTGTTGTAATTTTAATATAAGTTGGGAGCAAAAATGTCTTTAAGTTAGGGGCATTGTTGTAAATTTTAATATAAATTGGGGGCAAAATTATCTTTAACTTGAGGGCAATGTTTTAATTTTTTTAATATAAATTGGGAGTAAAATTGTCTTTAAGTTGGGAGCATTGTTGTAATTTTAATATAAGTTGGGGGCAGAAATATTTTTAAGTTGCGGGCATTGTTGTAATTTTAATATAAGTTGGGGGCAAAAATATCTTTAAGTTGGGGGTATTGTTGTAAATTTTAATATAAATTCGGGGCAAATTTGTCTTTAAGTTGTGTTGTCTCTCACTTAAAAAATTATACCGTATATTTTGAGGGACAAAATTTCCAACCACTTGTGTTGTACTCAAACAACTTCTTGTGTTGTACTGGCATTCCATTTAAAAATCAACCAACTTACAAAAAACGTTGTCCTATGTTGTCTCTCATTTTTTCTCGTATCAAACTGACCCTTAGGTAGTGTTTCGTTGAGAGATATCCCACGTGGGGTTAGGGTTAACTTTTGAAAAGTTTTGAAATTTTTTTAGGGAAACTTAAACCAAATGCCTTAATGATAATATCATTTTGTGTCATCCATTTATTGGTTGGTGGCCCATTATTACATCTTTAAATCACAATTAGAATTTTTGGCGGGAAACACTGTGCATTGAAAACCGTGCTAGAGATATACCACTTGGGGTTATCCCTTTACCAAACACACCCTAGTATATCTCAAGATCTTAAGACCAACCCTTTAGTCGATTAACTTTGATGGTAGTATTGCTTTAACTAAGTTATTTACAATTCCTTACTAGTAGAGAAGAATAAAATTTATGTTAGGAGATATAACCTTGTGAGCAGTGTTGCTGTAACTAAGCTAATGGTTTGGTTTCATATTAGAAGAAAAGAATAAAGCAGCTTATGTCTGAGGATTGTAATGCCCCAATTTTTCTTTGTAATTATCATTAATTTTTTAATAATAAATCAGGGTTTGTTAAAAAATACTTATTACAATACAGCTAACTCAGTTCAAGGTTTGCATGTATGTTGGGGACGTGGAGAGATGGTTATTAACCGGGTGGAAAGGAGGTTTTGCTGAGTAGGAGGTAGTGGAAGGTTTGCATGGCTCCAGAGAAACTTTAAGACAGAACCTATATTTCTCATTAAAAGAGAGCATGAGCTCGGCTAGAGAGCCACCAAGCGCCATTTGAGAGCTACACACATCTTCACCTCCTTCTTTTCTAATATCATCACTACCTTTGTTATGGTTGATCTCTTTCTCCCGAAATTCTGCAGGTTAGCTGGAGATTTCATGGATCTTAAGGCAGGTTAGGAGAGGGACTGAGGAAGTAAGGGTGGAGTAGAGTGCCTATTGCTTAGGGGCTCGATGGTGGTCTTTGTGGGATAAGGAAGCCCGACAAGAGGCAAAGGGGGGGGGGGGGGGGTCTGTGGCTAATGGTGGTTTGGCCTTGTTGATTTTGATGGTTCCTCAAAACATCACAGCAGTGTGGATGGGCTTCCATATGCAGGCCACTCAAAGGGAATTGATAGGATCTTCACCCAAAATAGGGCTAACAAGTGGTGCTCTGGATGAGGTACTTTAAGTATTTCGCTTTCCATCTTCATCTATGTCCTTCTGTTGCTAAGAATCTAGTACTAACCTGCATCTGGTAGTTACTTGGATTTATGTTGTCCTGCTGTTAATAATCTAATGCTGATTTACATCTAATAATCAAATGGATCTATGTCATTCTGCTACTAAAGACTCAGTATTGACCTGCATTTAATAGTCATCTCACCAAATCTATAGAATAAGGAACTATTCTATGCCATGGTGACCTACAAAAGAGCACCAACTCTCTTGTTGTCTTATATTTTAAATATTAAGCTCTAGGATGTCGACCTACAGCTTACTCTTTAAGTGTCTTGGAGACTAATTCACAAGGAATCCCACTCCCTCCCTTTCATAGAAATAGTGTGCTGGCCCTTTTGTAATGTTGCCTTGTCATGATACTGTGTTAATGGAACCACATAGAATATATGAAATCTAGAATGATGAAGAGGCTTGGTTTGATTCATTTCTCTTTGGGGATGCTTATCCCTAGAGACTAATCTCTCAACTCCATAACTAAACTCATTTAGTTAATGCTTAATGAGGTAAATGCTTGATCTGTGAATTGATGATGTACTAGAAGGTAAAGCAGAGATGAAAATGGGAAGTAGAGATAATGATTAGGAATTTGAATCAACTGTAGATTTTGACACCCATAAGGAGGTAGTTAGATTCATGTTATTAATCTGTTACATGAATTGTGATACTTTGTCTCTTGGCTTGGATTTTATTACTCCAAAAGCATTCCCCATGCTGGTCATAGGACCTAGGGAAACCCTCTCCTCGCATTAAATTTGTTTAAGTGGGATTTTTGAATTCTGCTCATAAGAAATGACATGCAAACTTAGAACTTAGAAGAAAGGTTACTGCTGCATTGTTTTATTAGTAGTAAGCTAATAATGAAATTAATGTGTTACAAACCCAATTGATGGTCAGGAAGGGGTGCAGAATCATTTCTTTGACCTGCTGCCTTACCGGTGTTCATTGTCTCATGTTAATGAAATTATTCTGTTGGTTTGAGGTTATTGTTGATCAGTTGCTAAATAAAGATAAGGGTAAAGAATGTGAATTATTCCCAACTTGTTCATTCATGTGGATTGTAAGAATACAGCATAATTGCAGAAGTATTTTCACTTAACCTCATATGCTAACCATATCGCTTGAATAGAAGCTGATTGAAGAGGATTGTATTTGTTGGTCAACATGCATATAACTGCTAAACCTGCATGCTATTGTAATCTATAAAGGATTAAAGCCATTTTTTGTCCCTGTACTTGAACCCAATGTTCATTTTCGTCCTTGTACTTTAAAAATCTTTGATATGGTCCCTATATTTTGGAGTTTTTGTTAAAAAACGTCCCTAGTGCTAATGTGGCAGCATATGTGGCATACGAACTGAATATGTTTAATTTTTTAGGGGTAAAGCCATTTTTGGTCCCTGAAAATGGAACCAAAGTTCATTTCCATCCCAAAATTCAAAATTTGTTCAATATGGTCCCTATGTATTGCATATTTTGACATTTTGGGTCCCTATATATTCCGTATTTTGGCATTTTTGGTCCATATTGCTGACGTGGCGGTCATGTTGAATACCAATGAAATGCATATAATCTTTTTATTATTACGTTTAGGTCGTTATTTTGCTGATGTGGAGTGATAAGTGGCAGTATGTGCTGATGTGGACCGTATTGAACAAATTTTAAACTTTTGGGATGGAAATGAACATTGGCCCTGTTTTCAGGGACAAAAGATGGACCCAATGTTTTATTCCAAGTGGCATGCCATGTCAGTATGCCACATCATCATTTAAAAATTTAATTTATTCAAAATCCATTTTGGCATGCCATATCAGCATATCACGCTATCCTAATCTTGCCACGTAAGCCACCACGTCAGAAATACTAGCCACTTGTGCTGCCACATCAACATTAGGGACGTATTCGAACCAAAACCCCAAAATACAAGGACTGTATCGAAGATTTTTAAAGCATAGGGACGGAAATGAACATTGGGTCAAAGTAAAGGGACCGAAATTGGGGTTTTCTGCAATTTTATTGCTAGAAACACTGCTGACCGTAACACATAAGTACTTTGCCTTGCTCTTGAGTTTAAGTTTATATAGAGGATCATGGAATTGATAATGAACATGAATGGTCATAGTTGGACTATTTTAATCCACATTGGTGGTAATGTTAATCCCAAGAAGAATTACCAAAAAAAATGTTAATCTTAAGAAATTTTGCGGTAGCGTGATTTACCTTAAAGAGCTATAAGTTGGAAGCGTAATGCGATGAAAATACTTGTCCAGACACCACAATGCGTGAAGAGACACCAGGTGACACATCGAGTCACAAATGATTATTATTTATTTTAATTATTGTGGGTTCTCCATTCCTAATAGAGGCAAGCCCCTATTATTAATTACCTCGAAGGTGGTTTCGGGAACCTCCAATTAAGGGCTCAAGTACAAGTAGAGGCCAGGTAATGAATGATTTGATAATTACAAATTATATATTTCATTTTATTTCATCATTTATATGTATACATATCATAATTTCATGAGGAACATCAAGGTTTGATTTGAGACACAGAGGATTTCAACTTGAGTAATATCTAGGTTGTTGATAAGTATTCATTTGAGGGTAATTTTATACCATATTCATATATGTTTTTCATGTGATTTGGGGTATTATAGCCCGTTGGTACTTAAAAAGTGTTTATTTTGATAAACAAGGCAAAATGTTGAGGCGCCGGGAGAAAGGAAGCTTTTAAAGTGAAATTGAGACCAAGATGAAGCATTTCTGGAGAAAGCACAATGGCAGACGGGCCTTCATACGGCCCGTATGAACCTGGAGAATTGGAGGTCTCTACAGTCAATTTCCCAAGGCTGTACACTACCCTGTATGAAGCTATACAGGATGTTGTACCGTCTGATATATGGTTGTACAAGTCGACCTGAAATCTGTAGGGCCCATATACGGTAAGTATGAATCCCCGTATGTCGTAAATTTCCAGCAGTCTACGGAACGACCCAGGCAGAGGCAGAATGGTAAGATTAATTATTTTAATAAATAACATAATAATAATAATATATTTGCTGATATGGTAATTTTTTAAAATAATAATAAAATTAATTATTTAACAATTAACATAATTTAGATTAATTACCCTCAAATAACATACAACTAAAGATTATTTTTTTTAACAAACAACATAATTATAATAATTACAACTAAACAAGATAACAAAAGAATACAATTAAAGATTAATAATTATATAAAATAATAATTATTAAACCCTAACCCTAACCCCTCCTCGCCCCCCTCCCCACTGCCTCCTTTCCCTCCGTCGGGCTACCCCATTCCACCATCATTTCACCATCATCATTCGCCACCACGCCATCCACATTTTCCGCAGGATGCCAACCATGCTTTTTTCAATCCTTGCGCTCCTCTTCCTCCCTCCTTTCCACCTATTTGTCGAAACAACGGCGGTGATCTGTTCAAATTTGATCCGATGTGGGAGTAAGAGCATTAGAGGCCCATGCCGCCATCTTCGATTCTTGACGTCCAGTTGGGGAGCAAAAGGCTTCGGTGGGATCAAGATTGCGCCTTTAAGGAAGAACTCGACAGATCACGCTAAGGCCCTAGAAGGCAAGGGTTTGCTGACGGTCATCCCCGAAAAGATGGTTTCTTCGACCAGAGCATGTCGAATCCTTCTGTTTTGTCACATAGAGATGGTTCCTAGGGTCGATTGGGGTGAGCGAGAGGCATTTTCATGGTGTCGTGAGGAGGTGACTGCGCCATGGGGTTCATTGAAGTGGATGGACCGAACTCGAGCGTTGAAGTGTATGGATGGAGGAGGGGTTTTCATGGCTCCAAGTTGTTGTGGCTGTAACTGAGTGCAATGCCGGAGACAGGGGAGGAGTCACTGATGGATAGTGTCTTCATGGCGGAGGTAAGGAAGGAGGCGGCGCAGAAGAGGAGGGCGCGGGGGGGAGGTTAGGGTTAGTGTTAGGTAATTATGTTTTGCAAAATAATTAATCTTTATTTGTTATTATAATTATGCTATTTGTTAAAAAAATAAATATTTAGTTATATGTTATTTGATTGTAATTAATCTTAATTATGTTAGTTATTAAATAATTAATTTTGTTATTAATTTTTGAGTGATGACATGGCTTGCCATGTCAGCCCGCCGTTAACGTCGTAGATCTCAGTGACCCAATTGGACGAATATAATATGTTAAGTGACCCAACTGAAATTTTTTAAAGTTTGATGACGAAACTAGGATACACCGAATAGTTGAGTGACTAACCAGATAATTGATTATTCAAAAGGTCATATTCCTTGCCTTTCCTGTGATGCCTTCACCCTTCTGAGGCCCATTATGCCCTCCGCAAAATACACGAAGGCATCGGCGGAAATTATCTAGGAGGCCGAGTCCTCAGTCATAAGGCCCTTCGGCATGGCTATTATTGGCCCACAATGGTAAGGGATTCTATGAAATTTACTCAAGAATGTAATGCATACCAGCGCCATTCAAAGATCCAATGTCGACCAGAGGCCCAGATTACTCCAATTATAAGTCCGAGGCTATTCGCAAAATGGGGAGTTGGCATTCAATGCCCCTTCCCCATAGCAGTTCGCCAGCTGAAGTTCTTGATCGTCGCCATCGACTATTTCACCAAGTGGGTATAAGCAGAACCTCTAGCCACGATCACTGAGAAGGCGTGTTGAGGCTTTCTGTAGCGAACGGTGATCTGCCGATTTGGGATCTGGGTGGCCTTTATCACAAACAATGGTCGCCAATTTGACGAGCCTTCAGAAATTTCTTCTTTAATATAGGCATCGAAGCAAGGCTCACATCTGTAACTCACCCGCAGGCTAATGGCCAAGTTGAGGTGACCAACAGGACTTACTTCAGACCATAAAGTTGAGGTTAATGTCCTCTGTGATGGATCCAGCTGGGTCGATGAGATCCCGAACGCATTGTGGGCATATAGGACAACCACCAGGACCACGACTGGCAAGACCCTTTTCACCCTCACCTTTGGCACCGAGGCTTTATTCCGGGCGAAAATTAGGATGCGAACGCTCCGTATACAAGCCTTCGCCCAGGAAGCCAATGAGAAAAGCCTCCGAGCCGAACTTGATCTCCTAGAAGAAAAAAGGGAGGCCGCTAAAGTCCGGGTCACAGCCTACCGTCAAGGAGTGAAACACTTCTACAACTCCAAAGTAAGGGAGGTCTGATTCCAGTCCGGAGACCTTGTCTTACGAGAAAACATGTTCCAAGGCAACAAAAGCCGGACGGGGAAGCTGACCATCAACTAAGATGGCTCGTATATTTTAACGGAGGTTTTCAAGCTAGGAACTTACCAGTTATCGGAAACCTTAAGCAGCGATTATCATGCTGCAGAGCACTTCTTGCGCAGCTTCTATCAATAAAATTGGCAGAAGTCATATTTTGTTACGATAGTTTCAACCTTGAATTATGTGCTTCCCTGCACGATTTCAAAGTCCCTCTATTGGTCGAGCATCCATAGCTCGTTTAAAGTCCCTCTAAGAGCCGAGCATCCAAAGCTCGTTCAAAGTCCCTCCAAGGGCCTAACATCTAAAGCTCGTTCAAAGCCCTTCTAAGGACCGGGCATTTAAAGCTTCTTCAGAAGCCTCTCATAAGAAAGTGCCTATCAAAATCCGAACCACTCCCTACTGGGGGCTCGGCCTTAAAAGAGCTAAGGGACCCCCTACGGGGGGCTCGACCTCAGGAAAGCCGAAGGACCCCCTACGAGGGGCTCGACCTTGGTAACCAATAGGCTCCGACGAAGCATGGAATACCAGGAAACTTGATGGTCGAAAAATCCGGTTTGAGAACCCACATGTTAGGTATAGAAGTTAAAATTACAACAAATTAATGCGGCAGGAGCAAGGAAAAGAGCGAATGAACTGGATAAGGAAAGAGAACTTTTCTTTCCCATTCACAAAATGAACACATGGTGTCTAACAACGGAAAAGAAAGGGGAAACTTAAAGGAAATACAAAGGAAGATCAAGCAGGACCGCCCGCTCCTTCCGCCTCCCGCCTCCCGCCCGGTTACTACCACTTCTGCAGAAACGGCCTCCCCTACTGCAACTCCTTTGGCAGGAGCATCTCCGTTGATGTCAGCCGAAGGGGGAACCCCCTCAACGGTGGTCTCGGACACGCCTTGTCCTTTAGACGAAGTGGATGCGGCTCCTTCAAGACCAGAAGGAGGAGAAGGAGTATAGATGATTGCCTCAGCTCTCGCCACATCGGCTTCCTTTTTCTTCATCATCTCAATGAAAAGGCTCACCACCTTCCAGAAATCTAAATGCATGAGGTCTAGAGAGTAATTAGACTGAGCAAGCATTTGGAAAATCAGAAAAACCTTTCTTCGCTCCGTCTCGATAGATCTCCTCGACGTCCATCTTCTCCTCCTGCAATGACTCCAACCATTCCCTTACGTCCTTCCACCTATCTTCGAACCACACTTCTCCCATGGCTTTGTCCCTAGTAAACACCATGCTCCAAACGCAACCACTCAGACCCTTTAGGTTGACAGTCTGGGCAACTATTTGCCCTATGTGTTTGTAACACCCGCCTCTCTACTAAGGCAGATACGACACTAGCAAGGTCGGGAGTGCACCCAACCCATAAGCTGTTTAATTAAAGTAACCTGAAATCAATAATAACTACTCTAAAGGATAGATGGAATCAATATCATGTTAATATGTCGATAGTCTAAACACGTCTAGAGTAAGTATCGAATACAAATCATAAGTATCTAAATAATACCACCTCGGATACAACCACATAAATACATAATGTGTCCATAACTACAGTCTCTCACATAGTCATAAAGGACTCAAATAATTAAAAACCTACAATGGGGACTCCAAAACTAACTACATGTACTCAAACATCGCTCTTAGAGCACTTTTAACGGTGCTCAATGAGCTATTCTCATTGAGCTCCTGTATTAGATGAGCTTGGTGCCCACCAACCGGTTAATTGTGGGGCCCATCTATTTTTTAAAAAAAAATAATTCTGTTACTTTTTAAAGGACCGTTACTCAGCATTAATTTTTAAAAAATAGCCGTTGGTTATGTCTCGTTACTTTTTGGAAAAAGAATAGCAATGGTTAATTTTTATTTATTTTTCTTATTTAAATTTCTTTCTCTCTATAAATACATCCACATTCTTATCAATGTTCCAACACTTCTTCATTCTTTTTCTTCCACTTCTTCTTCATTCTTTTATAATCTCTCACTCATGGATAAAAATATTTCTTCATCCTCACAAAATCCAAATTATGATAATTTTCAAAATTAACAAAATTCTCCATACTTCTTTTCCCCACCAAATATGCAAAACTTTCAATATCCATCTTCACAAAATCATCCCTACTATCTTCCAAATGTCCAAAATCAACCAAGTTTTTCATATTGTTATCCTACGTATTTGGGACCAGGTTCTTTTAATCCGGGCATGGGAAATCAACTTCCAACTACATAAACGAGTGGAAATCCAATTCATATGAGCGAATCCACAAATTTTGATAGAGCTTCTCATACTGATCATCAAATTACAATGGGAACATGTTCTTTTTCTGACTCTCAATTTCCTCCTTACTCCACACAACCAAGAATTGAGAATATCGTCCTAGATAAAGAAGAGCATGAAGAGCAAGTGGAAAAATGTCAACCATGGAGCATAGAAGATGATAAAATGCTTGTGAGTGCATGGCTCACAATTTTAACTGATAACATTGTAGGTACTGGCCAAAACGATAAGACGATTTGGAAACGAGTTACTGACTATTTCAATGGATATCGAAAATCTGGTCCAAGAAGAAAACATAGTAGCTGCAAACAACATTGGTACTAGATGCTTCCAATTGTTAATAAATTCAACCAGTTATACAACAAATTAGTAGGGGAGCATCATAGCGGATGGAGTGATGACCAGTTGAAGGAACATGTTCGTATTCTATATTATGAGAATCGTAAAAAATATTTTTTTCATAAACATGTTTGGGTGATGTTAAAAGATGATCCAAAATGGAAAGCAAACACTCCTCTTCCAAGGTCTTCAAAGAAAACAAATATCAACGAAAGTGGTACCTACACCTCTTCATCTAATGCAGATACCAATATTGATATAGATGACAATGAGTGTGAAGTTCATCCCATTGGCCAGAAAGCGACAAAAGAAAAGGCAAAGGCTAAGAGAAAGGGGAAGTCAAGCGTGACTCATAAAAGTGTGGATGAAGAAATGGAAGAAAGGTGTGCTGAATTACGAGAATGGAGAAAAGAAAAATTAGCTAAAGTGCGGAGGTTGAAGTGATCTTTTAAAATGGTTGCTGATTATCAAATTCTCACCATGGATACTAGCCACATGAATGCTGAACAACTTGAGAATCATCGTCTAATGTGCAATGTCATAAAATCAAAATATAATATTTAATATTTATCTCTTGTATTTTTTAATGCATTCTAATTTTATTATTATGTAATTTGATTGTTTATGTAATATTTTTAATTTATGTGTTTTATTATTTATGAATATTTTAATAATTTATTTTATAATTTGGAACTTTTTAATATATTAACTAATTATTTTTACTAAATAATTAAATATTTTTATGAGATAAATATATTTTTATAATGAAATATTTATTATGAAAAATTAAAATGATCGTGGGTCCCATATTATAGCTCAACCATTTTATAGAGGATAGGTTAATGGATATGGGGTTTAATGAGTGGATGATGTGGCGTAGGCATTGAGCTTTCCAAAAGCTCAACCACTAAAAGATGCTTTTATCTCTAGTACCTGAAAACCAATAAATATGTAGGAAAAAGGACATGAGCTACTCGAGCTCAGTAAGTATCAACACCACTACATGATCTATAAAGAGGCAAGTACTATATATCAAAGTAATCTGTACAAATATAATGGAAATCCAAAGAAATGCTAGTCATATGCATTGTCTTCAATCATGAAAAACATTTCAACAAAACTTGGATAAACCAATCACAGGCATACAACATAAGAATGAAATCATTGCATCATATAGATCTAGGATCTAATTCAAAACTTTGTGATACAGGAAAGAAGCTCCTGGGTGGCTAGATTTCGGGGAAGCGGCCAGCCTTGATGGCAGCTCCACTCTGATGAGTAGCGAGCAGTGAAAATCATGACAAAGGTTTGGAGGCGAGAACCTTCCCAGGTGCTGGCGACAGTGGGCATCCAAGTACCACCGCGCCCCCGGGGGACAGTGACAGCACACAACATCCCACGGAGAGATGGAGTCACCTATGCTGAAGCGACCGGAGCAGTGGGAGGACAACGATATGATTTCTTCATAATGGAGGCGCTACCACACCCAGCTCACCCCCGACAACTGAGCTCAGACAATGAAAGAGGATGGGAGGATGCCCACTTCAAATGACAACGGTGTGAGGATGAACGCAGGAGAACTCAAGGCGCACCGTCGGAACCAAGACGATCCTCACCACCTCCTGGTGTACGACAAGGATCTCCTCAATACATCAGGACGCCGGCTGGCCTGGTGGAGGTGTGCGGCCAGTGCTTGAAGATCGGACATATGGCGGCAGATTGCAGGCGTGTTATCACTTATAGGGTTTGTGGTGGAACGAGACACAAAGAAAGGGACTGTCATCGGAGAAACTCGAGCCACCAACAGACGACAAGGATGGAGGAGACAAGGAGGACTACCCAATATACCTCACCGGAGAGAAGGAGGGAACCGCCCAAGGTCGAGGTCAAAGGCACAAATAACCCACGATGGCAAGAGTCCATGACACTCCAAGACAAGCAAGGTATACAACTGAAGGAAGGGAAGACAACTTGCATGATCAGCCATCACCATGTCAGACTAGAAGAAGAACACCTTGAAGATCAACCTGCTAAACAAACAGGTATTGAAAGGAAAACAATCTCAGCAAATAGGAAGATTGGTCATCTCCACATCTCGCTGGCTCTGGACGGGGACATGGTTGTAGGGAAGGAGGAAATTAAGATATTTACGGTAGCCACAGTGACCAAAATTAAGGTGGGTTTTGTAACTGGATCGAAGATCTCCATGGCTCTCAAAGAGGACATAGGAGGTGACTGGGAGTAGCCAGTCAAAGAGTACAGAGATGGAAGATTTTTAATTACCTGTAGATCGTCGGCGGAGGCGAGGGAGTTGGAGAAGTCCAGCGAGATCCACTTCCCAATCTTCATTCTGAAATGTGAACCCTGGACGACAGACATATGGAAGGTAGGACCAGCTGATGGAGAGATCAGATGGCTCAACGTGAGACGACTACCTAACCCATTTGGAGCAGGGGACTCGGTAGGCCCGATTCTAAAGGCAGTGGGAGACCTTTTTGTACGTTGATCGGCGAGGTGGCAACTATGTAGATGATATCAGGGCACTTATGAGGACCAGGTTGGGCCGCACCATACCTTGTATCCTGTGGACTAGCATTGGTTCGAGGAAATATAAGGTGCTCCTCAGCATGGAAAAGGGGCAAGAGTAGCTACCGTGGAACAGCGGTAAGATGGGAGAGATAGAGATGATATGGAGGATGAGGAAGAGGGACAAAATCAACAAAAGAAAACATAAAAGAACAAAGAAAAGGCTCAGACCACAAGTAGCAGGATGGAGAAGGGGAAGCTGGTTGAGGACTAGCCGGAGAAGTGTGTTTAGTATGTTTAAGTTTTAGTCTTTAGGAAATTGTGTTTTCTTTCAAGGCTTTAAGTGGTAATTTTATTGTTTTTGTGAATAAGGGAGAGTCTCCCAAGTTTGGCATTACTTGAACTTTTATTGGAATAAAAGTCCCTAATTACTCTGTAAATAATTAAGTGATTATTTGTTGATGAAATGAGTTTCCAAACTTGGAACTTAAGTGTAAAGAGGGGATTAAAATGGTCAATCTTTTAATAAGGGTTAATTAGAACCAACAAGGACTAATCTGTAATTTTAGAAAGACTGAGGATTGGAACATAATTGTGTCTCTTTCTCAGCCGAGGGACTTTCATGTAAGATGAATAAAAGAGAAGGACTTGTATGTAACCGACTAGGATGGGGAGGGTTTATTTGAAAAATTGTTAGACATGCACAGAGAACCTACAGAGGAAATCAACGGTCTGGATTCAAAGATCACGGGATTGTGATAATCTCAAGGCACGATATGACCATCCACTCAGTCACAAGACAAGGTATGCATCGCCCCCACTGTGGGGGCTTTCTTGGACCGTTCATCCCCGGATTTCGTTCAAGTTCGAGGCGTTAGATGCAATCAAAGCCACCCAGCTAACTCATGCAAGATGATTTAATCTGGGCCGGTGATCTCGAGTGGGCGATTAAATATGAGGCGACAGATCTAATCGGAGCCGTTCATCCCTTCTTAACGTTTGAAATAATCTGCACCGCCCATCTAAGGGAACGGTTTAAGTTCGAGGCAGCCGGGATTGATCCAACTGCCTGTTATAATGAAATCGTGGTCATTGATCCAAGATAGGGACGATTACGAGGCGTGATAACAAGATGAGGACCATGGGATCGTTGATTCTTATCTGAACCGTTCGATGAGGGTTACTTGATCGCGAGGAAGCCACCCTTGTTCTTCTCCAGCGCGCCGCCGCTGCGTCGCCACCATGAGGCTTATCCTCTTTGTAAAACTTATGTAAATTAGAACTTAAAACAGTATCAGATAAACTCAAAGTTTAAATCAGGCCTTATCCGATCGGAAT
Organism: Dioscorea zingiberensis; assembly: GCA_026586065.1. Taxonomy (NCBI): domain Eukaryota; kingdom Viridiplantae; phylum Streptophyta; class Magnoliopsida; order Dioscoreales; family Dioscoreaceae; genus Dioscorea; species Dioscorea zingiberensis. The sequence continues at coordinate 23,531,827 of CM048818.1, read as the reverse complement.
CCAGATTATCTAGAAGTTCCTCGCGAGAGCCTATAAATAGGATTTCCTATGAATGCTGGTGGCGATCTAAACAGCAACGAAGTTTGTATCTCTTTGAGAGCAAACTAAGAAATAGAGAGACGGAGAAGCGAGGAAGAGCGTCGAGGACGTGGAAGATTCTCAGGGGAACCGCGAGAGGGGCGTGAAGCTTCGCGCTGACGGGCGTGACGATCAGCATTCTTCGGTGTGTCTCTCGCCTCAGTCAACCTTTCTTTTTAGTAGTTATGCATGCATGTAGTATCGTAGTGGCGCTGAGAAATTAGAGATGATAACTGGGGAATCCTTCATGGTTCTCCATCGCAGGACTGAACACTAGTGAAGGGTGCTCCGGCGATGGAGAGATTACTCTCGGGGCTTGTGGCCAGAGAAGCCTTACGGCACACTGGCCACCCTCGGACGACAAGAACTTCGCAGCAGGGAGGCTAAACGCATACCGCCGGTGGCCATCAGGCAAGGCTGTGCGCCGCTCATACTCCAATAAGGCCCAGTCTACAGGTTGAAGATGAGCTCGTGTTTGTTTAAAAGAAACGGGTTCAAGGTTGGGCTTGACCGGTTAAGTAAGAGCTTAATTTTAATTAATTCAATTAGGGTTGGGTTCAACCGAATTTGAGAGTGTAATAAAGAGATATTGGATCGAGTCAAGTCCAATTAAATCAGGCTAGGGTCTAATGAGTTAAGTTGGATTTGGGTTCAATCAAATTAGAATAAATCAGTTAATTTGAGTTGGGTTTGGTTTATTAAAGTCAAGCCGGCTTAGTCAATTAACAAATTGTGTTCAGTCAATCATAAGGGTTTGGGTTTAGTCAAGTTGACTAACTGGTTAGGTTTAGTCAAAGCCTAAATCATCTTAGAGAAGCAAATAAAAACAAAAGAAAGAAAAAAATATATGTGGAGGAGGTGAGAATGGAACCCAACACCTCCTTAACCAAGCTATTGGGCCTTAACCACTAAGACACAACAATTCTTTTGTAAAGGATAGAATCCGGGCTATTAATAAAGCTTATGTTTGATAGGGGGTTATCCCCAAGGGATAACCCCAACACAATTCCCCATGAAAATTTTTTTCCCGCCAAAATCATTAATTAAGATTTAAACATAAAACCCACCAATGAATAGTCAACACATCACCATCTTATCATTAATACCTTTACTTTAAAATTTCCCCCCAAAAAATTCAAAACTTTTCAAAAGTTATTCCTAATCCCAAGTGGGATATTCCCCTATCAAACACAAGCAAAGGGTTGATATAAAAGAATAAGGCCCAATACTGAACGATTCATGTGCATCTAGGTTTATGAATAAATTATGGTTTCTTATATAGAATTTATTACTAGATTTGACGTAGAGACGCGCCAGGAAGGAGTCCCGTGGGAATCAGGATATCGCAATTAAGATAAGTACTTCGGTCTAGTTCCTATTCAGTTTTGGGGATTTCTTGGCTTTGAATCTTTGCTCTTGTTTTATTGTTTGAAAGTTGTTTGGCATCAATATTACTGAATTTCTTTGATTTTGCTTCATTGCTTATCGGCCTTGAAGACACCATGTGTAGAATGTTATTGCTTGATTTGCATACACGTATTCGTTTTCCTGTTTTGTTGAATTCCTATGTTAGTGTATGCTTATTGATATGATTGAGATTGCTGAATATACCATTCACATTTGATGCGCGCATTGGCCGTGGAAACATGTGAGCCTGTGCTCCGTCCGGGTTGGTGTTTCAGCTCTTCCTGTGTTGAAGATTCTCCCAATTAGTATAGATAAGTTGCGGGCGTTTAAGAGAAGGACACTCTGAACGTCCTGTAGTCCTACCAGGGGGAAGAAACTCTGGATGTCCACCCGTCAGTGGGATGATACGCTGACCGTGTAATGCGTCTTGGCGTTGGGCGCTACAGGACTTCGAGGGTGCGGATGTGATTAAGATGAGCACCGGGAGATGACGTGAAAGATTTCTTGACTATTGCTTATTGTATCTTTGGTTATGAGACTGACTGATAGTGATCCTTGTATCTGTTCTTCTGTTATGATATGTTTATGATTTTGTTTGCATCACTTTTAGTTTTGATTATCCCTTTTGGCTTCATTGTATTCCCCCTGCAGGAGTGCTTACTGAGCTTTCCTTTTAAAAACACATTCCACTTGATTTTCTCTCTTTCAGGTTGAGGGATTAGCTGGATTGATTTCAAGAGCTGCACGAGAGTTTAGACTAGCTTACCGAGATTTATGGACCTCAAGTCTTTTATAGTATATGAGATGATGTTATTGTAGGACCCTTGTAGGGTCATTACCTGTATAGGGTGTCGATTTATGTTTTAAATTCCGTTGTAGAACTCTGAGTCTGATTATTTATGAGTATTTGGATTTATTTTATTGCATGCTTTTGATTACTTAGGCCTTGTATCTAAGTAAGGCTCGTCTCCACTTGGGTACGGTCGGTCTGCTCACGTGCTCGAGGTCTTGGAATTCAGGTCGGGGCGTGACAAGAAGCCTGTCGGAGGAGTCCACTACCATGGGGAAGCAAGGAAGACACGGACCGGTCCAACTTCTAAGCAAGACCGGTCAGAAGCCCTCGGACCATTGGGCGGTCATACCACCAGTTCGGCGGAGGGTGTGCATCATGCCAAGCCCCTGCCATCAGTACCACAGACTGCTGACAATCCTAAACATGTTTCGAGTTCTCATTGCTTCGACGCAACAAAGGACACAGCAGAGCCCAAGATACTACATGGCCCTCAAGTTGAAGATAAAGATTCAGACGTTGTTTGTATGGGGATGGGAGTGATGGAAGGGTCCAAATCTGAAGTTGGAGCGATCAGACCACCCTCGGACTTTACTACAATGAAACTAACCCATGTGGACCCAACTACAAATCATTCTCAAGGGACAAACCGGTTTCAAGGGGAAATGGGTCCAAGTAAACAAACAGAAAACATGGAGATGTATTAGAAATGGTAATCTCGAGGCTGCCAGAAGTCAAACAAAAAAAGAACCACCATGGGCCAACCCAAACATCATGTTCTCAGCGCTCAGTGGAGTCGACTCAGCCCACTTCACAGCCAGGAACTAATCAAACATTGACCCACCAACATCACCCTCTCGGCACACAGTGGAATTGATATAGCCCACTTCACAGCAGGTTGCTGGCTCATCTGCTCTGGCCCATACACCAGATACTAAAAAATCCAAGGATTCAAACAAACCCACTCGACACTATGAACAAGTGGAAACAAAAATAAATCCTTGCACGGAGGTGATCAACCAATTAGCCATCTCAGGCCCAATAGACCAACAAGGTCCAATATGCAATCCAACAAAATTGAACCCACAAGCACTGCATATATTGGACTTAATTAACCATGGCATTATTGACTTAAACAATACTATTCCAAAATATATAAATGGAGGGTGGAATTTAATATCAAATGTTACCTGGAATAACACACCAAACTTACCTGGGAAAGTATTACATGAAGCCGGGGAAGGGAAATCCTGTTTGAACCAACCTGAGAATCCTCAACCCAGTCCACATGGAAAAGGAAAGAGGGTAACAGTACCAGCCAAATCCAGATGGCGGCCTAAGAAAGTCAAATCCACACCAGAACTGGGAGAGGCGGCCAACTGCATCACCGCCAAGCGAAGAATAGATCGCATAGACCCGCAAGGTATGACCTCACCCCTCTTTCCTAGTCTCATTGATTTTGATTGGTCTGACAGGGAAATGGTATCAACGGTGATCATAGTGGGAATTGACCTTGACCAAGCCGATGACACAGACACATATTTACATCATATGAGATTAAGGGAATCTATGAGGACAGGCAGGGCCAGAGGAGGTACCTAAACCTCCCCGAACACTGGGAACCAGGGCAAGCCATAGTTTAATAATGAAATTAATCTCATGGAATGTCAGGGGACTGAGAAAACATAAAAAATGTTTCCTTGTAAGGGACTTCATAGCAACACGCAAGTCAGACCTATTTTGTCTATAAGAGACAAAATTGGTTGGGCTAGATAACTGTATATGGAGAAGCCTGGGTGGTAACTCTTTTGATACAAGACTAGTCCTCCAGGCAAATAATACCAAGGGAGGTATTTGTATGGGTTGGAACAGCAACAGATTCAATCTAACCAACAGCTTCATAGATACCTTTAGTGTAACGGGGATACTCAAGGGTTGCTCCAATCAAAAAGTTTGTATGTGTATCTCAGTATATGGGTCGTGTGAACGAAACCTCAAGCAAGCGTTCTGGGAAGAGCTACAACTTATCAGATCGAGATCAAGAGGACTATGGATAATAGGGAGAGACTTCAATGCTACTCTCTAGGATGAAGACAACAACAGAGCGACGCAGAACACACAGAGTAGGAGAGAATTTAATGATGTAATTGATGACCTTCATCTTTGGGACCCCTCACTGATGGGACAAACATTTGCTTGGACGGATGGCCGAACTGACCCACTTCTCATTCGGCTCGACCATTTCCTTATATCATCCACATGGCCATTTGAGTTCCCCCAGATATAGCAATCTGCACTCCCAAGGATCAGGTCTGACCACACACCAATTATGTTAGAATGTGGAGTACACTCACCACGAGGTTTCCTATTCCGATTTGACAGATCAAGGGGAGCAAAAGAGGGATTCTGGGATATGCTGAAGGACTGGTGGGAGGGCTCAAACTTCCACGGAAGGGGGGACTTCACTCTTGCGAAGAAACTTACCTTATACGATTAAGATTGAAGCGGCGGAATACATAGAAAAAACAAGAGGAAAGGGCATGAAAAAGGGAAATACTGAGATTAATATAGCAACTAGACAAAAAGGAGGAAAACTCCACACTAAGTGATGAGGAGGATCAAAACAAACTGGCTCTCAAAAAGAAATACGAAGACTTCATTAGAATTGAAGAAGCTTATTAAAGACAACGTTCCTGAATCACATGGTTAAAAGAAGGAGACAAGAACACCAAATTCTTCCATGTGGTGGCTAATGAAAGAAGAATTCGTAATTGGATATAGAAACTACAGGTGGGAGACAATACAATTGAGGGCTAGGAAGAACTTACTATAGCATTCAATACACACTTCACACAGTTGTTTGGCACCAAAAGGCAACACAGATTGTCCACCAACTGGACAAGAATGTTTATCCATAAAAAACAAGTCAACCTTCAACATTTGGACAATCGGTTCACAGAAGAGGAAATCTAAGCAGCAGTTAGGGATTTAAACCCGGATAAGGCCCAAGGCCCGGATGGCTTCCCTATGTCAATATACCAACAACGGTGGAGTTTCAAGAAGGAAGAGATCAATAACCTTTTCAATGACCTCTATCATGGGCAGGAAAACCTGGAGAGAATAAACTGGGCCTACATCACCCTTATCCTAAAAGTAAACTCACCCACAATTTTATCAGACTACCGACCGATTAATGAAGATTATCACCAAGGTGTTAGCCAACATGCTTGGGGGAGTGATAAACGAGCTGGTAGACCACTCACAAAGAACATTCATTAAGGGCAGACACATCCAAGACATTATAGTTGCCGTAGAAGAACTCATACACAGGATGAGGCAGAGTAGAAACAACAGAGCACTGATCAAGGTAGATTTCGAAAAGGCCTTCGACATGGTGGATTGGGAATTCCTACTGGATATGTTGCAAGCTCGGGGATTTGGACCGAGATGGATCACCAAGATCAGGATAATACTCATTTCATCCAAAGCCAAATTCCTCCTCAACGGTCAGCCGAAAGGATATGTACGCCACCAAAGAGGACTGAGACAGGGGGACCCATTATCCCCTCTACTATTTATTCTAGTCACTGATGTCTTTAGCTCGATGATGACAAATGTTATGAGGCCAAACTTATATAGAGGCATTCATTACGGCAACTCAGAAGAGGAGGAAATCTCCACACTCCAATATGCAGATAACCTACTTGTAATAAGCTCCGGGGAACTAGAAGACTTTAGAGTTCTAAAATAATATTCTTCTTCTATGAAGGCCTAACGAGACTCAGAATCAACTACCACAAGAGTGTCGCCATACTCATTAAAACAATCTCATACACACCCCAGGACCTTGAGCAAATGATGGGATGCAAGATAGGTGGTCTACCTATCGGATATTTAGGCTTACCACTCTCAGGATCTAAGCCAAAAAAGGAGGACTGGAGGACCGTCATCAACAAAATCAAAACACGCTTAGCATCATAGAGGGAGGAAATTCTATCCCTGGGGGTGCATTACATTACTCAATGCAGTGCTCACGGCAATCCCAAATTAATGTTTATCCATCTACCGCCTACCGGAGTGGGCGATACACCAGATTTTTCAGATCAGGCGGAATATTCTATGGAGAGGAACCGAGGAGGATAGGAAGGCATATAACCTAGTGTTCTGGGATAAATTATGCAGACCCAAGGAATTAGGCGGATGAGGCATTATCAATCTTCATTGAATTAACACGACAATGTTGGGGAAATGGTGGTGGCAATTACTCACAGGATGGGCAGGCCTCTATGTATAAATATTAAAAAACCAGTACTTCAGAGAGCGCGAGTTTGATCCCCTATCCCGGTCCCTCCGCACGCATCATTCTTCTGGAAGGGGGCCACATAATAGCAGGAAGCAATAATACACAACATGACAGTCGATGTGGGAATAAGGAAAATAGTGTTCTTATGACCAGACAACTAGCTAGAGGGATAAGCACTGCGGAGCACATTCCCCTCCCTATATGCTATGACCCAAAGGAAGGAAGACAAAATTGAGAATGAAAATGTCTCTGGCCCAGTCAAACTCTATACTTCTAGAGGGATACTGAGGAAGAAGCTAGAGAGTTGAAACACCTTATTAGGAGGATACACGAATCCCAGGAGACAGAATAGGATAAAAGAAGCTGGAAGCTAACAACATAGGAGGAAAATAGTGTTCTTATGACCAGACAACTGGCTAGAGGGATAAGCACTGCGGAGCACATTCCCCTCCCTATATGCTATGACCCAAAGGAAGGAAGACAAAATTCAGGAATCGAAAATGTCTCTGGCCCAGTCAAACTCTATACTTCTAGAGGGATACTGAGGAAGAAGCTAGAGAGTTGAAACACCTTATTAGGAGGATACACGAATCCCAGGAGACAGAATAGGATAAAAGAAGCTGGAAGCTAACAACATAGGGAAATTTCACGGTAAAATCATATTACCGATTCTTGATAGACGGGGGAGTCCGATTAGACATTGGGATGATGTTCTGGAAACTACCTTGCCCCAACAAGATCAAGGCATTCTTTTGGCTAGTATTGGATAACAAAACCCTCACCTTAGACAATCTTAGGAAACGTGTCTGGAATGGAACTAGATCTGCTTGCTACCTGTGTGAGGAACTTGAGGAAATAGTACAACACTTTTTCCTCAGTTGTCTATATTCAAAAAGTATATTGCAACACTTCACACAGTTAAATCAACTGGAAAACCCCTGCACAAATACAAGATCTATCAGGCCAATCCGCTATCGCCAACCTCTTACCCAGGAATGCCCGAATGGGATGGAACCTGCTAACTCTAGCCATTACGTGGACAGTGTGGATGGAGCGCAATAGGAGATGCTTTCAAGACAAACATCGTGTTTTCAAGAAAACAATCCGTGACATTGATTTCCTAACATTGTCCTGGTTTGATGCAGCTCACACATCCAAGAGACAGAAGCTGATGCCAATGGAGTCGATCGTAAAGAAAAGTCTTGCATTCACAAGGGAAGAGGACCGACAACTCTCACCAGGGAGGGATTTTGACGGTACTCAGGAGGAGTAAGGGGCTTTAAAGAGGTGCTCTCGGGCACCGAAAGGGGTCATGGGGCCCATGCGGGTTATCACATCCCTATTGTATCAAAACCAATAGAAGGGCAATCTATGTTAATGTAATAAGACCCAGGAGGGGTTCAAACTATGTTAACGTTATGTTTTTTTTAATAAAAGGATGTGGTTTATCCACTTTTCTCAAAAAAAAAAAATATTGATCTAGCATGCACCCCTACTTCAATACTCCTGTATCATACCATATATATATATATATATATATATATATATATATATATATATATATATATATTATGTTACTAAGCCTTACTACTATTCAAGTAAGGTCGCATCATTTTCACCCATTTTGAGAGTGTTGTTTACAAATCCAACCATATGGATGGAAAGAACATCAAAAAATAAGATAACATATTGATTTTCATATAATTTGGTGACCGTATGATCATTCATCTTAAAGGGTGAAAATTTAATAAATTTTCACCCTTTAAGATGAATGATCATACGGTCACCAAATTGTATGAAAATTGACATGTTATCTTATTTTTCGATGTTCTTTCCATCCATACGGTTGGAAACCTTAAAAACACTCTCAAAGTGGGTGAAAATGAGGCGACCTTACTTGAATAGTAGTAAGGCCGACCTCATAGTAACATGACCCTTATATATATATATATATATATATATATATATATATATATATATATTGTTGATACAAAAATTAGGGATAACCCTCGATTTAGCTCAACAATTGAATTTGTAGATTGATTGGGGAGTGGATTTGGATGAGATTGAGAGAGATTAAAAGAGGAGAACTCAAAAGAGAAAAAGAGGGAGCCAAGATTTACATGGAAACCCCAAATCGGGGTAAAAACCACGGTGGATCTACATGATCCGAGATGAAATCACTACCAAATGAATGAGATTACAAGATTATTGGTGAAATTTGAGTTTCTGGAGAGGTAGGGCTTCGTCGATCATCCAGAGATTGAAGATGACTTGGTGAGCTCATTTATTTATAGGTTCCAGGGAGGGGGAGCTACTTGGGGAGCAAGCCACACTCAATAGACCATGTGGAGGCTAGTGAGCTAGCTCCTAATAGGCTACGTGTGTGCCAGTTGGAGTTAGTTAGGTTGACAGCTCATCTTTCTTCTAGATGTTTGTAGATTGCCAGGTTGGCATTCGGTTAGATCTCAACGGCTCATTCTTCTAGATGCTTCTAGACTGCCAGGTTGGCATTCTGTTAGATCTCAATGGTCTCAACGGTAATTCCTTCTAGAAGAGCTTAAATCCTTCTGCTTCAATCGCAGCCTGTGAGCTTGGGGTTAGTAGTGCCTTCTTCTGGCCAAGGTATAAAGCCTCTGGAACCCGAAGAGGTAAGCCTTCAATACCCGAGGAGGTCTGCTCTGACGGAACCGAGGCAATTGCTCTTTTTCTATTTCCCCAAGGGGTTGATTCTGGGAATGAACCCGAGGAGGTCACTGTTTTATATAGAAGGACGAGATCGATCCACGTATCAGATGGTTAGCTCCTCAGTTTTTACTCTCATCATATCTCTCTCTCTCTCTCTCTCTATATATATATATATATATATATATATATATATATATATATATATATATATATATATCAATCATCGCTACTATCTTCTGGTTCAACCATTTCGGCAATTGCGATATAAAGTCTAAAGTCATTGCTTTCCCATCCCATGGTTTCGGCAATTGCTTAATATAGTGTAAAACCTTCATGTCCCACGGTTTCAGCTTTCACTATAGTATAAAATCTTCCCATCATATATATACAGTACTGAGCACCACACGAGTTTGGGAAAGGTTTTTATTTAAAAATTGAGTTTTGAAAATCATTTGTTAGTGAAAACATGGTTTAAAAACTCCCTCCCCTAACTCGATACCGTACACGGTCCAAAGACTTCTCTGGCTCAATCCCTGAGCCTCTTCTAGAATAACCAAGTATGTATACATAGGGTGCAGTCTATCGATATTTCCATTCTTTCTGTTATCCTGTTCCTATTCTTTATTTCCCTGTTGTTACATGCATTTTCATTCACAAGATAGGAAACAGAACAATAAAACCAGTAGCATATATGATATATATAGAAATCCACAGTATTGCACAAACTTCGGAATAAAAGATGATGCAATTTTGTTTAAACCAAAACATCGATAAAACTCGCTAATACATGTGATATGTCCAATATTGTCCACTCACTTGAGGTACTTCGCTAGCTATTTAAAATTAACTAGATCCTCCTGTGTGATCCTCTACTTGTTTCCTCATCCTATACAAGTATAAGAAATATATTTAATATACTCATATTGATTTAGAGATTCTATCCATCTTCTAACTTTAGTTACTAAATTGGAAATGTAATCATCTATACTAATTACATACTCTTAATGGGTTTATTTGTATATTTGCACATGTCATCAGCTTAAGCCCTCTATACATCTATATAGGTATACAGATCCATGTTGATGTTACATTACAAGTCATAGGTATATAGATATAGCAACCATGGTCTAACCTTCTAGACATTAATGTTTTTACAAACATTATATATATTAGCTATTGAATTTGTTAATGTATAACATCCACATTTTGGGAAAGCCAACCCAAAGTGACTTAAACAACTAATCCACGCTTAATCAACTCAAACTGAAACATAATACTATACTTATATATCGCTAATCTCATTAAATTAGGCTAGAGCACTCAAAGGAGCGCTATTTATATAACTACAGAATTCTGACAGTTTTGTGCAGTCTGAGAGAACTATCCATATCTCTCAATCTGGAAATCGGATTTTTCTAATCTAGGATTCATTAGAAAGCTCTTTTCAACACCTTTCTAACGGTATAATGTACACTCCGATCAGGGGAGTGTAGAGGACCTAAAATACCCCCAAAAAGCGACAGCCTAGAAACCAAAATGTTAGCATGTACTCTCTTCTTTCAATACTTATCTCTCACCTCTCCAAAGCACGATAGGCACATGTAAACCTTGTCCATCTTGGACCTGAGTTTATAAAACAAATTATCATATTCCCTACCTATATTAGGAATATGCAAGCTATATTAATCATAAACATGAGTTTAATAGCTCCTAATGTACTACCTTAGAACATAACACACTCTAGTATGTTCCTCTTAGGCCCTTCAACAAATGCCTAGCACATATTCCTTAAATCTTCACAAATATATAAAGAAACCTTCATAATTGCCTCTTCATACAATTCACTACTCAGGTGAGGGACAGGTGAGGGGATTTACAAGTATATACCAAGTCCATCAAGGCCTCTAATTGCATGGCCAACCCTTTGGAGCATTTCAACAAACATCTAACATGCACAATTAATTTCTTGACTTCTATATAGCAAAACCTTTATAAATTGTCTCTATTATACAATCAAACACTTGAAGAGTAAACCTACTGACTCTTAATCAAGGCAAACTCATTTATTCCCATGAATGCTTCATAGGGGCATTCTCTCAAATACTTAACATACACGCTTAAAGGCATCACCAATACATGGAAGAACATCCCTGTAATTCCTGATTATAAATGTCATATACTAAGAAGAGGATTACAAGCAAATACAAGGCTTAATATAGCATCTAATTGTATAACCAACTCATTAAGGCATTATATCTAATATTTGATATTCACACTCAATCACATCAATGCTACAAAACATAACATTGTTCACACCGTCTAATTATACAACAAAAGCAATTCAGAAGGATGGTTCATCATCTCATCCACTCATTTCTAAAATTAACATATTAACAGTCGATCCTTAACATCCATGCATTTAGATAGCAAACCCCCTTTAATCCCTCACCAAACAACCAACTCACCATCCACAAATGCTCACCTTGAGTTCAAATTGGAGCTCAGTGATGTACCAAGCACTTACTCTCATCCGCGATAGCTCCAGCCATGATTAGATTGGGAGGTTCGGTTGCTAGGTTGGAGAATTGAAGGATCTCGTCGGGAGTGAAGGAATGAGGTTGCCACGGGCTTCCCTCCTTGGCTGGGAGTCATGGTGGTCGCCGGGCTCCACCTCACGGCCTGCTTTGGTGACGGTGCTCGTTGGTGTCGCCGGAATCTCGCCGGGAGAGAAGAGAAGGGCTCGGTTGGGGGCTCGCGCAGTCAAGCGGGGAAGCTGGGCTTTTGAAGAGAAGAAATAACTCTCTCTCTCTCTCTCTCTCTCTCTCTCTCTCTCTCTCTTATGTGACACAAAACTGGGATTTTATTAAATCAATTAAGTTTCTAAAGTTTTTCATTTGATTTATCTCATATTACAACCCATCTAGTTACCTAAGTCTCATTTGTTCCATTGAACCAATTATTATAACAAGCTTTTATTTTATTAAATCAATTAGCCCACCAATGACCCACCAATATCACATCAAAAGTGAATCCTCACGTATTAATTGTTGCATCTCTTATTATTCGGCAAATTAAATAATGATGAATTAAAGTTATTTCATTTATAACTTAGTCCTTTGTTTTATTTCCTCCATTTTGTCACACTTGGTTTATTAATTTACCAGGTTTCCAATTAACCCCATTAGCCATTGTTCCATTTCTATTCAATAATAATAATAAATGCTTATATTAATTAATATATTAACCAACTAACTAGTTAGTAAATTATATTATTTGTATATTAAATTGATTATTAATTCTTTATATTATTTTAATCTGTATTGCTCTGTGAATAACCCCCGATTTATTATTTGAAAATTAAAACGACAATTACAAGGGAAATTCGGGGCGTTACAGTGTCTATAAAATGCATAAGGAATCCTCAAGCTACTAATGAAACTATCTACCAAAAACACCTTCAAAAAGGACGGGCAGTGAGAAGAAGCCATTCGGGATAGGTTTCTTTGTTTCAACTGAAAGATGAAAAAGCTAAACCCACCTAAGCCTATTTATAAGATAAAAATGCCCCCCTTAACTTATATATATATATATATATATATATATATATATATATATATATATATATATATATATATATATATATATATATATATATATATATAAATGATAAAAATATATATACATTTTTTTTTTAATTTGCTCCCCATAAATTTTATTATTTCCTATTGTAACAAATAAAAAGTCCACTAAATATGAGAATATAAGAAGTTTATGAGTTTATCCTCATAATTACAAAGAATGTTAATATATAATTACAAAGAATGTTATATATAATTATGGAAATCTTCATGACCCTCATGGGAATTTGGTAAACAATCATGTTTATCGGATGTAGTTGGGTTTCAAATCTGTTCGCATAATAATGGTTGCAGATTCAATGTGCAAACTCCAAACCCGATAATCCCCCCATTCCAATCCCTACTTGATGCAGGAGGCTCGAGTCAAATGTTGGTGCTGGGTTGGCGGGTCAACATAAAGACGGGAAGTTATCAAGTCAATTCCAAGATTGAGTCGGTTTTGGGTGTGGTTCGATATTTTGGTCATAACTTTGGCTACCGATATCAGAATCTGGCGTTCGACCCCAATTAGGAAAGCTTTTTGCGGCGCACACAACATGGGGACGTCATATTAGAGAGAATTTTAGTTTTTTTCTATTTTTAGAAATATTTAATTCGCCAAATTAGGGTTTTCGATCTTTTTCCTATTTTTGGTAATATTTCATATGTCAAATTAGGATAGGATTTGAATCCTATTTGATCTATGATTTTTAGGAGTTATCTTATTTGTTTAGAGTTTTAAATTTAGATAAGTTTAGTTTTAAATAATAATTTGTCAATTTTAGCAAATTTAGATTAGATGATAAGGTTTCTAGGTTAATCTTTTGAGGCTATTTAACCCGGCTTGTGGGTTAGTTTTTCATTATTGAATTTTGATTAATAATATTTTCCTGAATTTCATAGTATTTTCTCTGGTTCTTTTGGTTCTTCGTTTGTTCTTCCTTACTGTCTTTGGACCCGGCTTGCCCGCGGGATAATCGCTACCCCGCACGGCGTCAGTTGGTATCAGAGCTCATCATCTTCCTCGGAAGCGTCATCAGCGACATCAATGACAGGTGGTCATGGTCGTCGGGTTGGATAGGTTCCGACTGAGGAAGTCCAATACCGTGACCTGAGCGCACTAGAGGCGATGAATAAGGATCTACAAAGGCAAGTCGCGAAGTTAACCCAACGCTTGATGATCAAGGATTTGCAGAAGCAAGTCAAGAAATTATCAAGGCGTCTGGCGGCGATCGATTTTGATCGTGGTTGTCATGGGCAGGTTCCGGCTGAGGAAGTCCAGCACCATATTCATACCGATCAGAGGTTTGGCCAACCCATCTACCAACCCATCTAAGACGATGATGTGGAGGAGGAGATATCGCCCATCTTCAACGATGATGCAGAGGAGGAGATTTTCCCAATCTTCAACGATGATGTGAATGAGGAGATCTCGCCCATCTATGACGACTACGAGGAGGAAATTGGTGAGCCCTAGGAGGATATTGGTGAGCCCATCTATGACAATGATGGGACTAGCGTTGTGTTGGTATTTCGATGGGAGGAAAACCCTTCTAGCCCGGTAACCAACACTACTAACCTACTTTCTGTCTCTAGGGTTTTGATTGAGATCAAGCACGGAGATCTAGACTTATCAACAGAGGTGCAGTCGAACTCGGGGTCGAATTCTTTCCAACCCGAGGTAACTGATGCAGGAGGCTCGAGTCAAATGTTGGTGCCGGGTTGGCGGGTCAATGTAAAGACGGGAAGTTATCGAGTCAATTCCAAGATTGGGTCGGTTTTGGGTGTGGTTCGATATTTTGGCCATAACTTTAGCTACCGATATCAGAATCGAGCGTTCGACCCTGATTCAGAAAGCTCTTTGCGGCGCGCACGACATGGGGACGTCATATTAGAGAGAATTTTAGTTTTGTTTTTAGAAATATTTAATCCGCCAAATTAGGGTTTTTCGTCTTTTTCTATTTTTGGTAATATTTCATATGTCAAATTAGGATAGGATTTGAATCCGATTTGATCTATGATTTTCAGGAGTTATCTTATTTGTTTAGAGTTTTCAATTTAGATAAGTTTAGTTTTAAATAATAATTTGTCAATTTTAGCAAATTTAGATTAGATGATAAGGTTTCTAGGTTAATCTTTTGAGGCTATTTAACCCGGTTTGTGGGTTAGTTTTTCATTATTGAATTTTGATTAATAATATTTTTCTGAATTTCAGAGTATTTTCTCTAGTTCTTTTGGCTCTTCGTTTGTTCTTCCTTGCTGTCCTTGGACTCGGCTTGCCCGCCGGATAATCGCTACCCCACTATTTCGCTTCGACCCTTTCTCTTTCTCGCCATTGGAGGCCAATTTCTTCTCCTCTCTGGTGGCCGAACCCAAAGAGATTTCTGTCCAACTTTGCACCTTTGACTTTCTCGATTTCCGCTAGTATATCGTTTTGATTCTGTAGGGGCTAGATTTCATCGTGGTTTTAATCTTGTTTTTGTTAGATAAATCTGTTTCTTTTAAGAATTCAATATTGTTATAGTTCTCATGTGATTTCTTATATTTATTATGGAAATAGTTTTCATTTTTTGAAATTTAAAATAGGAATTAAATCTTTAATGAAATGCAAACTCAACTCTACCTTGGAGTTTGATGGTTATTCTTGCCCCCCTTAATATTAAATACTAGCTCCGCCTCTACTCGGGGGGACTAATGCTTATGATATAGGCATATCAAGTTGGACACATGGCAGCACCCCGGACATCCATCCGACCAACCCAAACACATGGCACATCCCGAGCGCCCATTCGTCTAGCCCAGATCTCCACCTCGGACCTCCTTTTTGAGCAGAAGGACAAGAAGATATTCTATCAAAAGATAAGTACGACGAAGCATAATCTCTGACAGAAGGACGGATGGACGCCGAACCCGACAAAGGAGAATAAGGAGGAAGACCGAAAAATAAGGTAAGAAATCCATCTCTAAAAAAAGTCTCCTTTGACTCCAAGCTCCTAAGACTGACTTGATCGTCAGAGCTGAACTGAGGCACTAGGCCTGCCCCGGCCGACTTTCTTCTTCTTACGCAAGATCCACTCGTCACCTCCTCCAACAACCGTCGATGTCCTTTTTAACAAAAAAATTTCAACCGTTTGTTGGAACTAGAGTTGTCAATTCAAGCCTAGTCCGCCGGGCCTGCCTGCCCCACCATCAAAAATAGGTGGGTTGGGCTGGCCTTTTGTAGGCCTGCTTGAGAGCGGGCCTAAATGGGCCAACCCTCGGCGGCCGCGAGTTTGGCGGGGCAGGGCGGGCTTTGGGTGGACCAGCCCGCCCCTTAATTTGTTAAAAAAAAAATTTAACTGTAAATCAATACCTTATTCTAAATCCCTAACTCTTCATCGCCCCTAGTGAGAACTTCCAACTAGGGCATGAGGAACTAGCATTCTCATCTTCAAACTCTTCATCGCCGTTAGTGATCCCTAGGGGCCAGCCAACGGAGAACACTATCTCTCCGATACAAGTAAAATCGATCGATTTCTTAGAAACCTCTGTTGGAACAATATTTTTTATTCACTATTATAAAATCAATTATAATTATAGAATAAATAAACATACAAAATTTAAAAAAATACTTACAAATTTGTTTCTTTGATTCTTTCCCTGCAAAAACAAGTAATAAGAACTAATGCAATTTATGAATAAAAACAGAAAAAATATAAATACCGGAAGTGCGATGTTATCGCTGTCTTAAGGCATATTCCCTCCTTTCGTATAAGGTTTTGCCGGGAAATACTCCCCAAGGATTCGACTAGTGTAGTCCCTCCTAAGAGCACGACTTTGAGAGAGCTGATGGAGCATTTCATGGCGGTACCAAAGTCTTATGAAAATCCAAGGAAAACCAGAAGAAAATCGTAGAGGATTCAAAAAGAAGAAAAACTCTTTCCAAGCTTTTTGGAGAGGCAGCTAGGCTTTTCTCACTTGGTCATGAGAACCCATATCAAGCCTTCCATATATATCCAAAATCTAACCGTTGTGAGAGATCAATAGTCTCATTAATATGGAAATCATTATCTCCCAATAAAACAAAATCATAAAAACCAAAATGGTCAAAATAAATTATACCAATAATAGACAATTTAATTTTTGAGTTTTTAAATAAAAAACTTTTGAAATTCCAACAATCCCCTACAAAACTCAAAAATTAATTTAGACAAAATCAAATTGTTGGTACCACCTTTAAATACTGTGCAATGGGCAAGGTGTCCTTTATAGACTTAACCTTGCTTAGTGAAGATAATTTCCATATGAAGGAATAGGAGTGAACCAGGTTTTGAACTACGTTCCTTTTACTCAAACTTCAACTAGCTCACACACAGTATTGAAACCTCCATCGCGGGGTTACACATTTATGGCCATGAGCATGAACCTTGGATTTTTTCATGAGAGCTCCCATAAGATGCCCAATCTTATAGTTGCGGCCATGTATAGATACTCTCATATAGGTGAGCCCCTCTAGGGATGTGTGTAGAGTCACATCACGACAATTTCGCCTTGAGTCTCATTCATAGCTAATATTCATATCTAAGCTCTTCCTTTAACACTACACAAGAGCACTAAACACCATAGGGATAGGGATGGAAATATATTCCAAATATGTTATAAATTCAATGTGGTCCCTGACCAACCTATCAGCTTGTTATTACCATATTGAACCTCCTTTAAGGGATCGCCTATCACAGAGGTTGGGTTCCCACTACAAGAAGGTCAATTATGGGCAAAGCCCCATCCCCCTCGATGCATATAGGATCTTAGTCCTAGTTAATCCTTTAGTAAGACAATCAACAAGATTTTGTTCAGTATCAACATAATTTAAGGCAACAACTTGGTGTGTATCATGTTGTCTCACAGATTTTTGCCTCAATTTGATGTGTTTACTCATCTTAGAGTTTATAAGTTTATTTTTACAAAAATCAATAGCATCTCTAGAATCACAATGAATGGATATTGGAGGAATGAGATTCGAAATTAAGGGAATATCTGAAAGAAGGTCTTTGAGCCATTTAGCTTCAGAACAAGTAATGTCAAGAGCAAATAACTCAGATTCCATAGTACTCCTAGAAATTATGGTTTGTTTAGTTGATTGCCAAGATATAGCACCTCCACCAAGAACAAAAACATATCCAGAGGTAGATTTAACATCTAGTGAATCAGAATTCCAATTGGCATCACTATAACCTTCAAGAACTTCAGGATAGCCAACATATCTAAGACCATAGGAAATAGTACCTTTGAGATATCTAAAAATTCTTTCTAAAGCATTCTAGTGTACCAAACTAGGACAACTAGTAAAACGACTAAGTTTAGATACTGCAAAAGCGATATCTGATCTAGTTCTGTTGGACAAAAACATAAGTGACCCAATGATCTGTGCATATTTCTCTTGATCTATAAGATTACTATGATTTTTCAAAAGATGTACACTCGAGTCAAAAGGAGTAGAAAGCGTTAAAAAATCAGAAGAACCAAATTTATCAACTATCATCTTTGTATAATGAGCTTGAGATAGCAAAATAAATTCAGGAGAATGAATAATTTTCATGCCTAAAATAATATCAGCTTCACCTGATTCTTTCATATCAAAATGATTGGAGAGGAAATTTTTGACATCATTAATCAAATCAATATTAGGAGCAAGAATCAGGATATCATCAACATAGAGACATAGAAGATTATAACTATCATTTACTTTTTTATAATAAAGACAGTTATCAGAATCATTTATATGAAAATCGAAAGAGAGAATAACTTGATCGAACTTCTCATGCCATTATTTTGGCGCTTGTTTAAGTCCATAAGTGTTTGGCTGGGGTTATCCCACTTGAGGATGCGAATAAGTTTTGAAAAATTTTGAATTTTTATGGAGGGAGTTTTTAAACCGAAGATATTAATGATAAGGTAGTGATGTGTCTTCTATGCATTGGTGGGTTATATTTTAAACCTTAATTAAAGGTTTCGGCTGGAAAAGCTTTTTTATGGGGAATTGTGTTGGGGATAACCCTTGGCGTTATTCCCCAACCAAACATGGCAGTGATCGGATCAATTTACACACCTTACCTTCTTGCTCTGGTACTAAAAAGCCCTCTGGTTGAACCATATAAATCTCTTCCTCAAGATCACCACAAAGGAAAGCAGTCTTAACATCTATTTGATGAATAATTAATTTATGGATAGAAGCTAGAGCAAGTAAAATTCGAATAGTGGTTATACGTGCAACAGGTGCATAATTATCAAAATAATCAACTCCTGGTTTTTGTCTAAATCCTTGAGCAACAAGTCGTGCCTTGTACTTTTCTACAACTCCATCTATCCTCAACTTCTTCTTAAAAATCCATTTACAACCTAAAGGTTTGCAACCAGAAGGTAGATTAGTAAGAATCCAAGTATTATTCCCAATAATAGACTCAATTTCACTATGTATTGCCTCTTTCCAAAATGAAGCTTCCGAAGATTACATAGCTTCTTGATAAGTACTTGGTGAATCTTCAACTAGAAAAGTAATAAAATCATCACCAAAGTTCTTCTCCACTCAAGCTCTCTTACTTCTTCTAGGTTCGCGTGAAACATATGAAACGGGTGAAGAAGAAAGATTTGAGATAGAAGTAGTTGTACCAATTAGTGTATTAGAACTTGAAGGTATAAAAGATTGGTTTGAACTAAGTTGAGTAATTCGAGATTTGAAAGTAAACATGTCCTCAAAAAATTTAGCATCATGAGACTCAATAATTGTGTCATTTTGTATTTCATTGATCTCGATGTTAACAGCTAAGAATCTATAAGTATTTGAATCAAGAGAATAACCTATGAAGATAGAATCAACTGTCTTTGAACCAATCTTTTTCCTCTTAGGTCCAAGAATTCCAAATTTAGCTAAACACCCCCACACTCGGAAGTAATTAAATTTAGGAGGATGTCCTTTCTATAGTTCATAAGGAGATTTATCCTTATCTTTATAAGGAACCCTATTGAGAATAAAACAAGCTGATAAGAGAGCTTCTCCCTACAAATTTTGAGGAACACTTGAGCTAATAATCATTGCATTAACCTATTTTTTCTCTCTGCTACACCATTGGATTGAGGTGAATAAGGAGCAATAAGTTCATGAATAATTCCACTCTCTTCACAAAATTGATTTAACTCATTTGAAGTATACTCACCTCCTCGATCAGATCTTAAGATTTTAACTTTCTTTTCAAGCTGGCTTTCTACTTCAGCCTTGAACACCTTGAACTTGTTAATAACTTCATCCTTAGTTTTTAAAAGATAGGTGTAACAATATATAAAATAATCATCTATGAAGGTTACAAAATATCGGCTACCACCATGTGTTGGGCCTCTATTGGAATCACAAACATCACTATGAATTAACTTTAATAGTTGGGTATCTCTAAGTTGAACAGGTTTGAAAGGCTTTCTAGGTTGTTTTGATTGAACACAAATTACACACTTAGAATTTAGATTGATTAGAAATTTGGGAATCATATTAAGATGAGTCATTTTCTAAATAGATCTAAAATTTACATGACCTAATCTTCCATGCCAAATGTCACAAGATTCTGAGTTTAGAACAAGAGATTGAGAATTGGAACTAGAATTTGAATTTATTGAATTTGAAATGACATTGAGTTTGAACAAACCCCCAAATACAAAACCTTTTCCAATAAAGGTATCACCCTTAGATATTACAACTTTATTTGACTCAAGAACAACTTTTTACCCTAATTGCACTAATAAAGAGCCACTAATTAAATTTTTCCTTATGCAAGGTACATGTTGAACATTGTGAAGAGTTAGCACTTTTCCAGAAGTCAATCTTAATGTAACGCTACCACTCCCCAACGCTTGAACAACAACGCCATTACCCATGGTCACACTTCCTCCACTTGTGTTATGATAAGAAGAGAACTATGATTTATCAGTACAAATGTGGATATTGGCTCCTGAATCAGTCCACCACTCAGAATTATGACAAACTAGGTTGGCTAAAGGAATGAAAGAAACTGACCTTAAAGAAGAATCAGATGGTTGACTTTCTACCATGTTAGCCTGCAGCTTTTGTTGACCCTCATTATAAGGAACCTTCTTCTTCTTTCTAAAGAAGCATTTAGGCGCCTAATGATTGTCACAGCCACAAACATAGCAAAATCTGTCAACCTTTTTCCCATTGGGTTCGTTATGAGGTTTAGGATTGGAATTAGGATTTCTAAAGTGTGGTTTGGATTTGAAATATCTACATTTTGATTTAAAATTCTTAGTTGGTTGTCCATCTTTTGGTTTTTGAACTTGAAACTCTAAAAGATTCACTTTGGCAGTTGATTGACTTTCTTGATCAACTCTAACTCTATATTGGTCTTCTATTCTAATAGATTGAAGAACAAATCTAAGAGTGAGAGGACCCTGAGTTTTCTTAAGTTCTAGTGCAAACTTGGACCAAGAGGGTGGTAATTTGTCAATTAGACATGTGACTTGATAACTCTCATCTAATTTAGAACTACCTCTATTAATCTCTTGAACAAAGTTTTGGAATTTATGAATTTGGTCATTAATCGGTATATGATCCACCATTTTAAAATTGTTAAAATCAGATATGGTAAACCGCATAGCCCCCTCATTGTCTCTAAGATAAGTATCTTCTAGAGCTATCCAAAGTTCTTTAGCAGTTTTATACTTTCTGTAGGTTTCATAAAGTTCATCAGATAAACAAGCTAAGAATTCAAAATCTACAAAGATATTCAATCTCATCAACAGATTTAGCGTACTTTGGACTTGAATCAGAAGAAGTGAATGGGGCTGATTTTCCAATAGCAAAAATGAGATCTAAAGTAACAAGCCATGCTTCTAATTGTTCTTGCGATCTAGAAAAACTTATTCCACTAAATTTCTCTCGTTTAAGACTTGAGATTTCATCTAGACCCGTGGGAGAAAAGTTTGAAAGAACACAAAAAATCCAATTGTAATAGAACTGCACAAGAGAATTATAAAACATTCTAAGAATCATGGAAATAGACATGTTTTGTTATAACTTTACTTCTTCAAGTCACTAAATAATTGAGATGATAAATATATGACTAGAGAATTCTCAAATATCTCAAAGAATTATTTTTAATTTTATTTTTCAGCTGTAAAATATAAAATAAATATGCAAAATAGGGAAATGACAATATGTTGTAACAACTATAAACAAGTATTTAAAAGGATCTAACAGACATCTAGTTAACATGAAACATTATACTAGATTACTAATAGCATGAGATTTCACAAATTTTTTAGTTAATATATAAATCTACAAGCTATGAAACAACATATATATTTTTTATTATGTTTTGATAAGCTAAAATTTAAAACAAAAATAAAAACCACTAATATAATTATAATCGATGAAGGAATTATGCCTTAGATTGTTGGAACAAAATTTTTCATTCACTATTATAAAATCGATTATAATTATATAACAAATGACCATAAAAAATTAAAACAAATTTACTTACAAATTTGTTTCTTTGATTCTTTCCCTACAAAAACAAGTAAGAAGAACTAATGCAATTTATGAATAAAAACATAAAAAAATATAAGTACCGGAAGCGCGATGTTATCGCTGTCTTAAGGCATATTCCCTCCTTTTGTGTAAGGTTTTGCTGGGAAATTAATACTCCCCAAGGATTCGACCGGTATAGTCCCTCCTAAGAACACGACTTGGAGAGAGCTGATGGAGCGTTTCATGGCTGTACCAAAGTCTTATGAAAATCCAAGAAAAACCAGAAGAAAATTGTAGAGGATTCAAGAAGAAGATGAAAAACTCTTTCCAAGCTTTTTGGAGAGGCGGCTAGGGTTTTCTCACTTGTCATGAGAACCCATATGTAGCCTTCCATATATATCCAAAATCTAATTGTTGTGGGAGATCAATAGTCTCACAAATATGGAAACCATTATCTCCCAATAAAACAAAATCATAAAAACCAAAACGGTCAAAATAAATTATACCAATAATAGACAATTTAATTTTTGAGTTTTTAAATAAAAACCTTTTAAAATTCCAACATCCTCACCCTAGATCTCTCAATCTCTATTGAATCCCCAAGTCTTGATCTAATTCTTGCTTTTGAATCGCAGGGGAAAGGCATTGGGAGCTTCGGGAAAGTTCTTTTTTTTTTTCAAAAAAGTTTAGATCTAATCTTCTTAAAGATCTCATCTTTAGTTAGATCGGATGAAGATTTGGGATTTTGTCTTGGGCTTTCAGGAGAAATAAGCTGTATATCTTAGCCGGATTCGGATAAGGATGAACTGTAGCGCGATTCAGGATAACACCTTTGCTGCAGACGAGGAGATGAGAGCCAAGCTGCTCCAATCCCCCATCTTTTGCCCTGAACCTCGTCTCCTTACCCAGCTCGTCGGTCCTGCCATCCTCGATCGCCACCGCCGTCGCATAAACCATTAATGTAACCTCAATCCCGATTTAGTTAAGTTAACCACAAAGATTAGTAGTTAATGATGTTGATGATGATGATTAACTAATCAAGTTGTTGTTGTTTTGGTTTTTTATATTTTTTAAAAAATATATATTAACTTATTAATTAAAGTTAACATATCAATTAAAGCAACAGAAACAAAAAATTACATAATATATATTTTTTTAATTTTATATTTTTGGCGGGCTGGCTTGCTCAACCCACAACCCAAGGTGGGTAGGGTTGAGTTGGCATTTTGCCAGCCCGCCAAAATGGCGAGCCGCCCCATCCTTTTAACAGCTCTAGTTGGAACCAAAGTTCAATCTCAACTGAGGACCGGTTTTCGCACTAACATACTCAAATGAATTTAGCTTACTTTGAGTTGGTGGTTCCTGTTTCATCATTACGAAGAAATTAATAAGTGTCGAAATCATGTTAAATAAAAAGAATTATTCCATAAACCCTATAAAAATATGTGATAAAATGTGTATAAATAGGATTTATCAGCAGTCAAATAATATTCAGTTTAAATCATACGCATGAAAATTTTGTTAGAAGCTAAATCTTTTTAAACTTATTAAATTTATGAACATAATAAATATAAATGTACAGAAAGAAAATGAAATAAAATATTTAGGCTGCAAACTAAACAAAAATAAATTTTACAAAACTTAAATACTTTCGGAGAATAACTTTTCTTTTATGTTGTTGTGATTGGGAGTAACATTCTTTGTAAATCATTAAGTAAAATTGTAAAAAAAAAAAAGTTAATTTACATTATTTTGGTTGCCTCCAAATTCTCATTTTATAGCTTTTCACATAGAAAGTAAATTATTTAAATATACAAAACAAAAAATTTATTTAGTCTGAAAGAATTAATGATTGTTTTAAATATATAAGGGCACAATGTAATATAACATGATACAACTTTCATATTGAATATATGACTTATTATCACATTGTTCTTATGATTCTATTCAACTAATCTCTTGTAAAATCACTAATATCAATCCATTCTTATTAATTTTTCTATTGATTTCGAGCATGTAGGTCTCTTTGGTTTAGGCATTTTCGACAATTTCGCGTTTTCGTCATTTTCCATTTTCCATGAAAATGCAAAAAACACAAAAATGCTTTTGGTGTGCCCTTTTTCAAGAAAATGTGGACAAGAAAAAGGGTGTGAAAACAGAAAACATGAAAACGAAAAAAGTCATTTTCCAAGGAAAAAAATCGTTTTCCTCAATCTCTTGATTGGGGCTTGATCTCAGGTTCAACAGTTGAAGGCCTAACCCTTGCGAGCACTCCATCTTCATCTCCATCTCCATCTCTAGCCATTGAAACTTTCTCCTTGCCTCCCTCTCATTAGGAATCGTCACGACTTCGAGCTCCTTCTTTTCTCTTCTCCCTCATCACTCATCAGAGCGCCTCTCTCCACTTCCTCGCCGGTGAGTCTCTCCCATCTCTCTCTCTCTCTCTCTCTCTCTCTCTCTCTGATTGGGTTTCGATTAATAACTTGTGTTTGTGGCCCTAATTCTTTGTTATATCAAAGACCATAGCCCCCACCATCTTCTCCATCTCTACCTTTTCGTGTTGTTCCCGCCGACCTCTCTTCTCTTCCGTGGGTCAGGCTACAGTGATGGTGAGAAGGAGAGATAGAATGACAACTCAGATGTTATTAAATACAGATGACAACATAAATTTATATAAAAAAAACCTTATAACGAATCAAATAACTTTTCCATTTTATGTTACTATAAACGGTTTTTAATAAACCAAATCAAATAGCTTTTTTATTTTCCAATTTCTGAAATGGCAATAGAAAACCATTTCCATTTTTCTATGTTTTTCTCTTTCTCAAAAAATTTAAATGGAAAACAAACCAAATATCTCCTAAACATTTATTTATTTTTATTAGTATCATAGGCCACACAAGCCACACATGAGAGCAACAAAAAGTCAAATAGTATACCTGACAACAACAGAATATTATTCTGCAATTATATTAATAGTTGTTAATGTTAGGTATAACAATATCTTTGATTTCATTTGAAGGATTAGATGTATAAATTTGGGCATGGCCTAATTACTACTGTAATCCCTCCATGTTAGGCTAGGTATTATGGTAATACTTATAGAAACAATAGAGGAGTAAAAACATTTTAAAATTGATCATTTCTTTATTATTATTACATGTGGTATAATTTATGCAATAAGATTTTTTTTAGAAATAATTAAAACAAATAATTTTTTAATAAAATTAACCTTAAAATAGTTTAATTACAAAATTGATCCTGTTTCTGGTTGGTGAAGTGACAGATAAAAGGCAACATTTGAAAAGCTGGCTTCTAAAACCGGCATTCCGGTAAAGTTGGCATTTCAAATGGAGTGGTCAAATTTGAAATTATTTTTGGTTGCGAGTCTTTCTTGCAAATTTTTTTTTTAGAATTTTTTAAAATAATCCATAATAAAAGTTAGTTGTCTTCAAATGGAATATAATAAATTTATTTTGAATTTTTGACATAGATGGATTTCAACTTACATTATTTTTTAATTCGAAAATGATCTAAGAAATCTATGGTGAAACTTTTGGGATTTATGTTTTATACATTCCTAGTTTTTAACTTACTGTATCTTCCCTCTTTAATTTTCTTTTATATTGGTGTTCATCATTTTCTCGAAGTTGGTATCACTTTTGTGTCTTGTTTTTCAAACAAAGAAAAATCTCAATCTATCTCATTCCATTCATAACGGTAGACTATATATAAAACTATGTCAACATGCTTGGTATGCTTGCTTATATATTTCATAATCCAATCCTAAGCTGTAAACCCTGCCAAAACACCACTTTCTAGCTGCTTAGTAGAAGATAACAGATAGATTACTAAGATCATTGGTTAATACTATGACCATAAACGGGCTGAGCTTGATCGGACTGGGTTCAACTTGAGTTCGGCTCAAAATTGTCAACTCGAGCTTGAAATTAGCTTGAATAAATTTACTCGAGTTCGGCTCGATTTAGCTCAAAATTAAGAGCTCGATTATAATTTCTAGCTGCTTAGTAGAAGATAACGGATAGATTATTAAGATCATTGGTTAATACTATGACCATAAACGGGCTAAGCTTGATTGGAATGGGTTCGACTCGAGTTCGGCTCAAAATTGCCAACTTGAGCTTGAAATTAGCTCAAATAAATTTACTCGAGTTCGGCTCAATTTAGCTCAAAATTAAGAGCTCGGTTATAATTTTGAAGCCTTGAGCTCAGTTCGATTTAGCTTGAAATTTCAAACTTATTTATATATTAATATTATATATATATATATATATATATATATATATATATATATATATATATATATTAATATATTAATATTAAATTTCAAACTTTTGAGTTAAGCTCGATTGAGCTCAATTTAGCACGAAAACTCGAAATTTTGAGCCAAGCTCGAGTTTTTACTGAACCGATCTCGAGTTATTCACGAACAACTTGATCATTTGACAACCCTAGCTAATTAATACATAATGAATATTTGATATCAAATACTGCCAGATATGGAAAAAATATGACACTAGGACTTGAAGAGTTGTATTAATAATAATGTCAAGCAATTGTTGCAGCTCGTAAGGTTGAGCTTGAGCATCAGAAAACATCCATGTTTGCTTATTTGCTTATTAGAGTATTCCATGACATATTTTGGCAATAATACAAACTTCAACAAGTAATTGCCTTACGTTCGTTTCCTTTTCCTCCAACATTTCGTATTGCTTATAGTTTTCATATTACAATCTTCAACTTCAGCATTACTTAACTGTTTATGTTTTAAACCTTCAAGCAAGTGATCATTGGGTGTCCTGTTTGATTGATGGGTGTAACAAAAAACAAGTGAAGTTTGATCAAATGATCCAATTTTAGTCTGCCATAAAGCCCACAGCTGGGAGGACACATCACAAAGAAAGGTTACAAAAAAGAAGAAATCTCTTCAATCATTCACAAATATTAGATACTATACAAACTAATGCAGTCTGTTTACAAACTTGCCCCAAGAATATAAAATAATCATCCTTAAAGCAAACATTAATAACCTCGGTAAAGGACCACCCAGAAATTCCAACACTATCTGCCAAAACTTGACTACAAATTATAATAACCAGAAACAATTGAAACATATAGCAAAACCATCAAGCAAATCAACACCCAAAAGAACAAACCAATAATGGAAGCGCAAATCCCTCCAAGAAAAAAAAAATAGAAAAAAAGAAAACATATCAATCAGAACCACTCCAGCTTGAGCTAATATTTACCATTCTTGTTTTTCTGTCTGGATCTTCTTTGATGTTCTGAATTAGGAAACGATACATGACTGTTCAAACTTCAGTTGAGTCTTTGACATGTTCTGTTCTTGAAGCAGCTTCAGTCTCTTGAATGGATTGCAATTCAAGAACTTCACTTTCCAATTGTCCAGCAGGTGTTTGAACTTCAGATTGCTGCCTCAAAACCAAATGAATGTCCTCGAGTGATTTTGCTTCAATAACCTGAAGGTCAGAATGAGTCTCCACAGGTTCTACATAAACTCTATCCAGCAGTGCCTCGGATGGTTGGACTTCAGAATATACCGATTTATCAAAAAAATCTCCATGCAGCTGTTTGAAAGCCGAACTAATATCTTCAATAGATTTTGCCTCCAGAACTAGCAGCTCTGAATTGACCTTTTCTGCATTGGCATGTCTAACAACTTCAGGCTCTAGGTGCATTTGACTAGCTTCGGCAATGGAAGATTCATCTGCATCTTGACTTGATTTTTTTGGGTCATTTACCATGCCAGCAGAAAGCTGTTTCATAGCCAAATGTATGTCTTCAAGAGATGTAGCTTCAACAACTTGCAGTTCTGAGTGAGTTCCCAACAATTCTGAATCTGCCCTTTTTACATCCAAATCTGTAACTGCTTCCTCTTCGAGGTATATTTGGCTATCCATTACATCAGAAGATCCATCTTTGCTTTCAATTGATTTATTTGGGTTCTCAACCACAGCAGAAGAAAGTTGTTTCATGGCCAGATGTATGTCTTCAAGAGATGTAGCTTCAACAATTTGCATGTCGGAGTGAACATCCATCAACTCCGTATGAATTTCGCATGGCAAAATTTCTGAAGGTCCGGCTTCAGGATGAACAAGATTAACTGAATCTGATTGGCTAAGTTGTTTGAAGGCCATATCGTCAATTGATTTTGCCTCAAGAACAAGCAACTCTGAATTTGTCTCTCTAGGTTCTTGATCTTTGTCTGAAGCATCTGATCCACTTGATCCAACTTCAGGGTTTGTTGTGATATGCTTCTCAACCATAGGTTCTGCAGCTAAAGGCAGAGCAGCTCCTTCGACAAGTTGATCAGGAACCAAACCAATATCCTCATGAGAAAATGCTTCAAGAACATGCAGCTTAGACTTGTACACTGTCTGCTCTGGATCCATTTCTAGTATTGTTAATGTTGGCTGTTCAACAACTAACTTTGTCTCATCCATGGTTTCAGCAGGCAGCTTTGAGGACAGATGGGGAACCTCAAGGGATTTATCTTCACAAGATTCAACTCTGCCGATACCATCACTAACAAATGGCAGTTCCATTCCAGAAAGCTCTTGATTTAATGTTGGTTTTGCCGCATAGAAGTCACCGACCACATCCAGTTCCGATAACAAATCTTCATCAATTTCTTTTAAGTCTTTAAGCTCATTACGGACTTCACCAGATTCCATCTCTGAACAGATTAAACCACTGCTGCACCTAGTCTCAGAGTCATCCCTGATTTCTGATTGATTTACAGCATATAAGCCAGAAAAACTACTATCAGAAAAGGAAACTCCAGGTGAAGAAATTAGAGCATCACTTTCCTCAAGCTCATGGATCAAGCTTTTGGAATTAACATCTGTTCTATTTTCCTTTGGAGATTGTGGCTGAGGAGAAGAAAGTGCATCCTGAAGATCATAAGGATGCGACATTGTACTCTTCAAATAACTGCAAGCCAGTAAAACTAACCATTGGCGCAGGTTCCTCAGAGCTGTCATGTTCTTGCTCAAGTACAGATTCATGAAGGTGCTCAGGGATTGGAGGTAGATCCAAAACGCTGGGTTGAAATTCTTCAAGATCAATTCTATCAGTAGGATTTCTCAAACATTCATGCTCTTCAGGATAAGAAGTTAAACTGATTGACTCATTCCAATCACATTCAAGACTTGCTTCCACATCCACAGGACTATCCTTTTGACCATTTACTTCTGAAGACAAATTTGGACGATGGACCAGTTGCACAGCAGCTGGCTCTGGAACCATGGAAATAACAGAATCACTAAAATCTGTGTCAGCTTCAGGATATACCATTCGGATGACATCATGTTCACTAATCATAGATTCCTCCCTTGGCACTGAATCATTTTCTTCAGCGAAATTAACTGAAATATCTTGAGAACCAGATGTGGAGTCTTCACCTGTACTCCTATGGTTAAAAACAAAAGCTCCACCTTCAGATATAACATTCATTTCAGTTCGCCTTGGAGGTGAGCCAAATTCGGAGATCTCCACCTGCAGATCAGATGCCAATGAGCTGGAATAGGAACCTTCTTTGCCTGCATATAAAATGAGATGCATCCAGCACTTAGTTGACAAGGATTTTGAAGTTATGTTCTAGTAATCAGAATCAGGATCAGGATTTTTTTGAAAAAATAATCAGAATTAGGATTTACCATACCTCCAAAAAACAATTCACTATTAAGTGCTGCAACGTTATAAAGAGATTCTTCAGTTGCTGATGGGCTAGAATAAAAAATACAATTGGCTACTTGACTTTCATCTAGTCTCTCCATTTTGTTGCTCACATTATTGTAATCCAAAATAGCTGAATGTGTAGAATCCCTGGAGCCACCCAACGAATCAGTCCTCTCAACTGTGGCAGATACTTCATTGATACTCATATCCAAAACCTTATCAGTAACTTCTGATGAAGAAGAAGAGCTTGAATCATTAAACTTCTCTTTTATCTCATGTAAGTGGTCCGCTTCTGAAACAAGTAACATGGGCAAATCATTATGTCTAATTTCCTCATCCACAGCCCCAGCAACTGGAAGATCTCCTTCAATAGCACCAGCAGCATCAGAACCAATCCTATTGTCTTCAACGATGTTGATCCCACCAGGTTCTTGCTTATCATCAACAAGATCAAGTTTCTCAGAAGACTGACTTCTTAGATCAGAAGGTTCACCCCTATGATCAAAAGGACCCAACAATTCACTCTGGTCATAATATACCTGTTTGGCACGCTCCTTATTTTCCTGATCAACTAATGAAACAGAATCAAATTCAGGAACAGAATTCACTTTTGAATCACTATTTGCACTTATATGTCTTTGGAGTGTGGCATAATCACTCTGGTCTGAGTCCATACTTTCTGCAGGTCTGAACCGAGATGTACGCTTCTCTTGTGTGCTATCAACAGAAAATAATGGTTCCATAGAAAAGCTATCATGCTTTCGGAAGAACATCTCTCTCTGTGAAAGTGGTGCAAACTCTTTCCGGTGGCTCATCTTCTGACTAGTTAGGCCTCCAGTTTCACCAATTGGATCATCAGAAAAATCAAAAGGATTCCACCTGGGTAGGAGGACAGAAGGAGCAGAACCAGGAATTGGGGGTAAACCCATGCTTTCTTCTGAATCATCAGGGAGATCAAAAGGATTTCTTTTTATTGGACGAGTTTCAATATGAAGGCCACGAAGTTGCTGCATAACTGGGTCAATGTCATCAATATCCAAGTTTAATCGATTTCTTTCAGCTTCAAGTCTCTTCCTTGCTCTTCTCTTTGCAATCAAATTCTCCAACCTCTGATTCCGTTCAAGTTCTAAAATGCCCAGATCCATGATGTTCTTCTGATCATCTGCTGTCCATTTTACCGCAACTTCAGTTGCATCATCTCTCTCTTCCTGCCTTTCATCTTCTTCTTGCCCTTGATTTTCAGCCTCTTCCTCAGCTCGACTGTCAAGTGATTCACTTTCATCAGAGGATGACTGGGAAGCAGCATCTGAATTGTTGATATCTTTGTGAGCATGCTGAGGATGTTCAGAGTATAATAGTGGGTGAAGCTCATCAAGCATTGGTAAGATGTCAGCCATGGAGGCATCAGGAGATGAACTCTCTGCACGATCAGATTCAGAATCTGATGAAGCATCATGCCTTTCAATGTGCTGATATGGTGAACCAAGTGAAGAAGCAAAATGATTTCCAAGTGCAGGTTCATCCATCTTAATCTGAGGAGCCTCAAATTCGCTTTGACCCTTGGAAGGAGCATGAATAACATCTTCACCATCTGCAAACAGAATTTGATCAGAATTTGCAGCAGAAAATTCTCTGTTAACAACTTGTCCTTGATAATCATCCTCATCAACTTTCTTCTCACCATGAATTTCTTTCTCATCTTCCTTGAACAAAGAGCTTGAGGCGGTTAAAGCATCATCCTGTCGCTCTCCATCATCATGACTTATTACAGAAAATGCATGGCTTTCTACATTACCACTTGCATTGACATCTCCTTCAATCAATGTTGTTGCTTCAATTGGATCTTCATTGATCTCTCTTCTTTGTTCCACATGAGGCTCTACTGCAAAGATTTCGTCTTTCTTGACAACAAGGTTATCAGCAGCACAAGTCGCTTTCAGTGAATGGACTTCCTGAGTCTTCTTGCCTTCTTCGTCAACCTCAGGTATGTTCGGTTCACCATAACTCAAAAGCAGGCCAAGAAGAAAAGCAGTGCAGAAGATGACTGGAGATGAAGATACAAGAAAGGCAAATAAAGAAGGAAAACATCTGTACAGCGAAAGCACAAAAACCACAAAGCCCGAAATAAAGGGATGATCTTTGGTGAATTTGTAACTAGCCCTAATAGAAACCGACAGTCCTTTTCTAACAAATGGTATGACTTTCTTCATTTCAACCGCCATATCCTCTTTGTTGGTTCTCCTTCAACAATCTGATATAGCAGCAAATATTATTTTAATGAAGAACTAAAACTGATTGTTGGTGTAATAAAAAATCAGAAAAATCTCAACGAGTTCATCAAGATTGAACATTGTAAAAGAGTTAAACATACAATGAAAGCCCAATTAAAGAATGATCTGACAAAAACCATTACAGTTTGAAAAATCATCAAAAGCCTATATCTAAATAAGTAAGCTTCTGCTACTTCAAAATTATCTGTGAATCTTTCAAGAGGTAATGGTGTATATATCATGGACCATCATCAAATAGATTGAATGTTTACCGGAAAGTTAATAAGACCAGACCACTCCATAACAAAACAAAACACATAATACAATTAAGTTCAAATAGAACCCAAACCCTATGGGGATAAATATTCTTAATGAAATATTAGAAACATGGTCATTAAATCTACATATTCATAATTGCTATATTCTCAATCTAGTTCAGTCAGTTTTACTGGCGAGACTCAACAGCCTTATGAATAATTGTCACAAATATACCTTTACCAAAGAAAGCACCTAATACATCTATCTACTCACAATCAAGATTTCAACTTACATATGAAGAAGTC
This sequence comes from Dioscorea zingiberensis, assembly GCA_026586065.1. Taxonomy (NCBI): domain Eukaryota; kingdom Viridiplantae; phylum Streptophyta; class Magnoliopsida; order Dioscoreales; family Dioscoreaceae; genus Dioscorea; species Dioscorea zingiberensis. The sequence goes on along the minus strand of CM048818.1, from coordinate 23,498,878 downwards.
AAGCAATGTGTTCATAGATCATATAATCCTTGATCAAAATGTTTCAAAAATCATCAGCATCATTAAAAGATAAGGATTTAATCCAAACCACTCAATAAGAACCAAGAATCGTCATCATTAAGTACAAGTTCCAATAGAGTGACAGGATTGAACATACTCAAAGTAGCCCTTCCTGGTTTTGCACAATCAATAGATAATTCAGTTATAAAATCCTATGAATTCAACAAAATCAATCATACAAAAAAAAAAAAAAACTATTCCTTTGTTTCAAAAGGAAGTCATCAAATCCAACTTTTTTTTTTTCCTTAATCCCATATTAGATTAGAAATGCAATAAATTCCACTAAAACCAACTACAAGGGAAAGGGATTTTAATTAAACACAGGGACAACAGCATAAATCCAGAAATCTCATCCCCACAGCCCACCATTCTCAAAGAAACAAAAAATGATAACACAAACACAGAACACAAACAATCAAACAAAATCAAATCTTTTGCCAACAAAACCATTTAGAGGTATTAACCAGAACAAGAGAAAGCTATCAAAGGATCAAGCCAATCAATCAAACTGATACAATTAACAAATGAGAAAAACAAAAACGCAACAAAATGATCAAAGCCTGAGGAGATCACTCACATGGAATGAAGATCGAAGGCAAAGGGTGAGACAGTTGAGGTATGCGGCTGAGAAAAGGAGGAAGAGGAGGAGAGAAGAGAGAGGAGAAGGAATCCTAAGGAAAGCAAAAGTGAAGGGTGATGACTCTTTCTTTCTCCAGGGTACCACTCTTTTCTTTCCTTTCGGCCAAGGGAGTTAGACTGACATGTTCCTCCTCCTCAGCTCAGCACGCTTTCGTTGCTTTTTGGTGGGGATTTGTTTTTCATAATGGAATTTTCATCTACAAAGCAGTCTGCTTCCTTCCTTGGCCATGAGAGTCAGTGAGGGGTGAGGGCCCACTCCCTTTGAGATCTACCCTTGGGCCTTGACTACATGGTATGCTATGCTGTCTTCATCATGAAGGAAGGGACATGAAAGTAATTTTTTATTTTTTTTAACACAGGTCATCAAGACCTCCCAAATGACGTACTCAATCGCCAATTCGCCTAACGCATTTAATCCAAGATACCGCTGTAATTAATGATCCTTGGGCAATTTGCCAAAATAACCCTGGGCCGTTTATTTTATTATTTTTTTAGCCCTAGTTTAAAAATATTTGTTGAAATAGCCTTGGTCTGCCCAGTCAGCAACCAAACTGCTAACTATGATAGCTAATCGGTATTTGAAAATGCCGATTAGCTCTAGAGACCTCATTTTTTGCTCTTCGGACCTAATCGGTATTTGAAAGACCGATTAGCTTCAAACAGCTCATTTTCGTGGTTTGTGGAGGTAATCGGCATTTCAAAGACCGATTAGCTCTAGAGAGTTCATTTTCGAACTCTCTAGAGCTAATCAGCATTTGAAACGCCGATTAGCTTCAAAGAGCTCGTACATAGTATATGGAGCTAATCGGTCTTTTAAAGACCGATTAGCTCCAGAGAATTCATTTTCATACTATATGGAGCTAATGCCGAAGACCGATTAGCTCCAGAGAATTCATTTTCATACTATATGGAGCTAATCGGCATTTGAAAGACCAATTAGGTCCAAATAGCTCATTTTCTTGATCTCCGGAACTAATCGACATTCCACATGCTAATTAGATCGTTGAATAATAGTTTATTATTTTTTATTAGCCTAGTCAGCATTATGGCTGTTAATTAGATAGCGCGAGGGCCATTTTAATAATAAAATTGGACCTGGAGTCAAAAAATAATAAAATAAATGACCGAGGGCCATTTTGGCAAATTGCCCATGATCCTTTGGTACATGAAAGTGGCCAAATGGGAGGCGATCTTAAATGAACAGTGTTCCGGTTGGCCTTATATTAACATTTCCATATATCAGTCGTGTTACTATGCAGCCGACCATAACACAGTGCAAGTGCGGTCGCCCCATTTTAGCCCACTTGTATAGTGTTTTAAGAAAATCCAACCATATAGATGGAAAGAACATCGAAAATTAAATTAGCATGTCAATTTTCATACAATTTGGGAAGGTGTAGGGTCTTCATCTTAAAGGGTGAAAATTTTCATTTCACCCTTTAAGATGAAGACCCTACACCTTCCCAAATTGTATGAAAATTGACATGCTAGCTTATTTTTCGATGTTCTTTCCATCCATATGGTTGAAAATCCTTAAAACACTGTACAAGTGGCCAAATTGGAGGTGACCTTAAATGAACAGTGTTCCGGGCGGCCTTATGCTAAATTTCCATATATATATATATATATATATATATATATATATATATATAGGGTCATGTTACTATGAGGTCGGCCTTACTACTATTTAAGTAAGGTCTCCTCATTTTAACCCATTTGAGAGTGTTGTTTACAAATCCAACCGTATAGATGGAAAGAACATCGAAAAATAAGATAACATGTCAATTTTCATACAATTTCGTGATCGTATGATCATTCATCTTAAAGGGTGAAAATTTAACCCGTTAAGATTTCTATAAATTTTCACCCGTTAAGATGAATGATCATATGGTCACCAAATTGTATGAAAATCGACATGTTATCTTATTTTTCGATGTTCTTTCCATCCGTACAATTGGAAACCCTAAAAACACTCTCAAAGTGGGTGAAAATGAGTTGACCTTACTTGAATAGTAGTAAGGCCGACCTCATAGTAACATGACCATATATATATATATATATATATATATATATATATATATATATACGGGGTTGATACTATGCGGCCGGCCTTATCACTGTGCAAGTGCGGTCGCCTTGTTTTGGCCCACTTGCACAATGTTTTGAGGAAATCCAACCGTATGGATGAAAAGAACATCGAAAAATAAGCTAGCATGTCAATTTTCATATAATTTGGGAACTTGTAGGGTCTTCATCTTAAATGGTGAAATTTTGAACCAGTAAGATTTTTATAAATTTTCACCCGTTAAGATGAAGACCCTATAAGTTCTCAAATTGTATGATAAATTAACATACTAGCTTATTTTTCGATGTTCTTTCATCCATATGGTTGGAATTCCTTAAAATACTGTGCAAGTGGCCAAATGCGAGGCAACCTTATTTGCACAGTAATCCGGCTGGCCTTATAATATCATCCCCGTATATATATATATATATATATATATATATATATATATATGGTTATATCTCTAATTTCTTTTTGCAAGTCATGATATTATACCTCTGTTAATTTGTAAATTAATTATATTCTTAGAATGTATCTATGTAAGAATAATTTATTTTAATTTACTCTAATTTGTTTTTAACCAACTAGTAGCCAAACCAACTCCATATTGGTTGTCTATTTTGAGTAGGATGGCTTTCTCATGCTTCATTATCGGAAAAACATCCAACTATGGAAATGTATGTTGATCACTAGAAAGAAAAATAAATAATGGGAAGTTACAAGGAATAAAATGAATAGTATTTTTATTTATTTATTTATTTATTTATTTTTTGAGAAATAACATCCAAATCACCAGAATAACTATCCAAATCTTGATCATCAACATGTTTTAAAAAGTTATATTTTATTTTTAATGATTAAAATCCAAGTTTATAAGTTATTATTTGTAGTGGGTATAATTGTGTTATGGGCTTAGAATTTTCTCACCTAAAAGTGTAACATTTAGACTAAGTCTTTTTTATTTTTTTCTTTTATTGATTTTGAAAATGTGGATAAACTAAATTTATTTATATTAGTTATTAAACAATAAACGCTTCAACCGTTTAGGGTATCTTATGTACTTAAGAAAGTAGAGGTGCCAATGTGGAAAGGTGCTTGGTAAAGTTCATGTGGGTTAAAAAAAATATACCCTAAACTATAACTTGCATTAGTGTACCGGAGCATAAGTTAAAACAATAATTTTAATTAATGCAAACCTAAATGACAAATTGTGATAAAAATCATGATAGTAAACCAAGAACTATAAAATATAACTAAATCCTAGAACTTTGTTGAATTTAATGTGTAAATTGCAAAGAATATAGCTCTTATTCGAGATCTATCAACTCAAAATCCTTTTGCATATGGTGGTCCGATGATATTATATTCTAATGTCCCACATTGGTTCCACTAAACTTTCCACTCCAAATTCTACTTGGACAGTAACTAATTTTATGTGTTCATTCTTTACATAAGAATCTTATTTTTGTTTATCAATTTTGTAATTTCAATCACACTTCCCATTTATTTTAATTTTTCCCCCTCTTACATTCTTGTAAAGGACTTGAGAATGAGGCCATGCTCATTAGAGGCTAGAATCGAGGAAACATTTATAAATGGCCATCTTCACCAACCTATCTTTCATTACCTCAATTCCACATGACCTTCCTTTCATCGGCTCCCACACTAACACAATGATATAACCACCTTGGTCACCCTCATCAATAAGTCTTGAATTCAATTATTTCTTAAATTTCTGTCTTTTGGAACAAATATTATCTTGATTCCTATAAGTATTGTCTTTGCAATAAAAGTCACAAACTACTGTTTGGAGATTCTACTATTTCTAGCACCCAACCACTTGAAGTGATTTATACTAATGTTTCGGTCCTTCCCCCATTATTTCTATTGGTAACTTTCAGTTCTATGTTGTCTTTGTTGACCACAATACTAAATATATGTGGCTTTATCTTCTAAAATAGAAATCCAATGTATATATACTCTTTCAAAAATTACGATGTACCTACAGTCTTTCAAACCTACAAGAAACTAGCAAAAACTTATTTCAATCTTCCAATTTGAGTCTTCTACTCCGATGGCAGTAGTGATTAGTCAACTCTTTTTCTCACCTTGTAAGAATCTAGCGTTCAACATCTCATCTCGCTACCATAAGCATCGGTTCTATTGAGTGTCACCACAATAACATTAATGAAATGACACTCACTCTTCCCCAACAAGCATTAGTACTCACTTCTTTATAATCACTTGCATTCCAAACAACTATTTACCTTATTAACTTTATGTTGGCCTCCTCCAACATAATCAATCTCCATTCAAAACTTTGTTCCAAATAGTACCTAACTATTACAACCTTTGGTTCTTCTGTAGTCTATGCTACCCATAGCTTCATCCACTCATAAACATAAACTTGAACCCAAATCTCTCCTAGTTCTTTGTTGCATACTCAATACCACACCACTGTTATCAATGCTTTGACCTATCAACCTAGAGAATTTACATTTCACACCACATAAATTTTAGAGAAGACATACTCCCATTTCCCACTCTTTCCCTATCCAATCCTTGTCCTACTTTAGAAATGATTCCCCTTTAATTTCATGATGATTCTTAGCCTTTCTTTACCCATGCTCCATCTTCTTCTACCCCAACTCATTGGAATACATTTTCTTCCATCCTCCAGCAATTCCAAATCCGATACTCACTAGCACACATGAATGTACAACCCTTACTCCAACATTATGACCAATTGGACAATCCTCTCCATTTCTTGATATCCCTTCCTCTCCAACGCTAGCTACTCTTACCTTGCTCACGACCTCAAATGCAATAAACCTTTCTACTCGAGCCCTATAGTTAAGTTCTCCCTAGGCCATTCCCTCTACTCAAACAACTCTCCCTTCCTCATTATAGCAACCACACCATGTTGTATTTCCCAAATTAGAATTTTCAAGGTAAAACCAAATTTGGACTATCGTAGCATTTTGGAGCTTATTCTATAAGATGAACCCTGCTAAAGAACCAAAATTTTAAAATTAGCTAAGTGATGCCAGATAGTGACTAATGAATTTAATGCTTTGGTTCATAACTCTATTTGGGATTTCATACCTGCTATTCCTAAACAAAATGTCATTGGATGTAAGGATTTATAGGATCAAACAAAAACTGAAAGGATCAATAAAGCGATACAAAGCTCCTCTAGTCACCAAAGATTTTCATTAATGGTATGAAATTGGTTTTCATGAAACATTTAGCCCCGTGGTTAAACATGTAAGAATCAAATTAATTCTTATAATTGCAGTTGGCTTTTAGATACCTCTTTACCAACTGGGTATTAGTAACACCTTCGTAGAAGTCATTCTAGATGATATAGTCTATATGCAACAACCACCGGGGTTTCGTCAACTCTTAATTCTTTTATCATATATATAAACTCCACAAGCCAATCTATGGACTTTTTTGAGTTGGTAGAATTACATGTTCCTATTATCTTTTGGTTTTGTCAACTCCAAGGCCGTCATATCCCCATGTATCTTCTGCCATGATGGTACCACACTACTCTTTTAGTATATGTTGATATTCTACTTACAAGGAATCCCTCAAAGGCCCTTAATCATAGGATCCATAATCAAACAACAAGGTTCTCCATTAAAGATTTGATTCTCTTCATTACTTCATAGGTATTAAAGTTCTTCATGCACACAATGGCCTAGTTTTGACTAAATAAAAGTAAATTAGGGACCTTTTTCAAAAACACAATATGGACAATATAAAGGGAGAATACACTCCACTAGCTTCTTCAATCACTCTTCATGATGGCTATTCTCGAACAAATGTCGCTAGAGACAGACAGGTAATTGGTGCTCTCCAACAAGATAGGTAGCTGAACCCCAAGGAAGCCAATGCTGATCCAAAATAGGAAATGGGCCCAATCCCAAAGGGAGCCCAGATAACATTGATGTAATGCTTCTTCTCAATTAAAAAGCCCATTGAGGCCTTCCAACTGCATAAAAGGCCACTACAAACCAAGTAATGAGAATATCAAGGTCCTAAACTATGGAATAGGAATTGACTTAAGTAACACATCACTAAAACAAATAGGGAACAAATGGAACCTCATAACTAAAGAGGCATAAGGGTTAATCACTTCAGGTCAGTTGTCCAAGGACCCCTCCCCCCCTAACCTCCCTAGAGCAAAGACAACAGGAACAGAATCTAGGGATAACACATTGGTCACTGTACCAACAAAAACCTAGGAATAGCAACCCCTATTGCCAAAACCAAGGGGTAGACCAACGAAAACCATCCTACCCGATGCCCCCGCAACTGTGGCTAAACAGAAACCTTCAATCAGAGCACAGAGGAACACTAGAGTGTGCAAGAAGAAAACTGAAATAGAGGAAAACCCCACTCTCACTACAGTCCCCATCACCCTCTCACATTGGATGAACGACGGTATCGTCTTAGAAGCACTGCAAGTAGGGGTACATTTGGACTGTTCGGAAGGAAATGCTGAACATGTAATCGGGCATCTATGGCTAATGGAAGCCGAGAGGTTCGTGGAAGGGCAGGCAGACAACCACACCCTTGGTTCCCCAGTGATACACCACAGGGCATATGTGGTTCCCTCACGAAAGTAATATCATGGAACGCCAGGGGACTAGGTAAGCAAAAAAAGTGCTGCCTAGTGAGAGACTTCATCGCGGTGCACAAGGCGGACGTGTTTTGCCTACAAGAGGAAAAACTTCAAGACATTGACAACCATACTTGGCGCTCAATAAAGGGGAGCATGTACATCAGGAAGGTGGTGCTACTGGAAAGTAACAGACGTGGGGGATGTTGTATTGGATGGAACACAACGCAATTCAGCCTTGACGAATTCATTGATTCCTTCTCTGTGACCGCGATCTTGGAAGGATCGGCTGATCGAGACAAATAGATGATCACCACTATCTATGAGCCATGCAAAAGAGATCATAAAGGGGCCTTCTGGGAGGAGCTGAGGTCGATCAGGCAACACTAGTAAGGACCCTGGTTGATAGGGGTGATTTTAATTCAACAAGAAGTCAAGAAAAGAGGAACATGAGCTCCCGGCTACGCCCGACCGGATTAGGGACCTGAGGAACGTTCTGACCACGTGTACCAAGTGGAAGCGAGGTCCCAGCTCGGATACAAGGCCTAATAGTTCAAAAGCGGATAACATACTTAACAAAATAACTATAAAATAATTATTGAGTTTTCACGGATACTGATTACATGTCTCAAAATATCCTACAAAAGAGTCTATACAGTCAGATAAAAACTCACACACACATACAAAATTCTTAAGGTGTCAGATCCTCGACCAAAGTATTACGTTCCCTCGTATGTTTGAGCACGAGTGGAAAGCTAATCCCTCGACCTCGAAGAAGGGAAGCGAAGGAATGAGCTTTGAGAAGAAGCTCGATAAATATACTCGCAAGGGAAACAATGAGCTTGGACACGGATATCAGGGAAATAGTGAACCCGCCTTGAACAAAACATATCATAGAAAACAAGACCAATTGTCAAACACATATGGTTAAACTATCCTACAAGCACACAACCACGGAGTCCAAAGAATTCCTTGTCATCCCCGGTGACCATCTTATCTTATCTTATAGGACCTTGAGTGCATGAGCACTCCCTACATGCATTACGGCGGTGAACCATCCCATTTGTGGGTGAACCTCCGGAGGAGATCCCTTAACTTATCTTAATGCGCACTAATTGGGAGAATCTTCACACGAGAGTCTTGGCGCAAGTCTACCCGGGACTTATGCAGGGCTCACGTGTTGCCGCGGCCTTGTGCGGTCAACAGTAGACATGTTCCGCGATCACCAAAGCTTAACAAAACAACTTGCATACACCACATGGGAATTCAATAAGCGGGAGCACAAAATGTATATGCACATCAAAGTAATTGAATACCAAGTCGTAGTAATAATAAAACAATGTCCTATTATTGGGCCAACAAGCATGAGATCAACAAACAAGGTCCCAAACATGAAGAAGCGTGCATAAATATGAAATCAAGGAAGTCACAGATCAAGAACATGCTTAAAACAAGGCATAAATAAAAGCCAGGAAACCCATTCTTTGGGTGGGCACTAGAGCGGGAACACTTACAAAAATATGAAATCAGCAAAAAGTCAAGAACACTCCGTAGAGAGTGGGGTAGTAGAGCAAGTGTACTTACGAAGTCGCGTAGTTTGGTGTTCAAAGGGAATGCGACTCTCTCCTCGCATCAGCGTCGATCAGGATAAAGTGGTGCCTCCGATGCTTTAAGCGGCCTCTACTTTCTTGGTAACTTCTCCAAGCCTTCCAAACTTGAGGCGCCCGGGCCGATGAGTCCGACCTTGTGATTCCTCGATGGCGTCACGGTACTCCTCCTCCCTTTCTCTACCGGGATAGTCTTTGAGCGAGGCGTTGGTGTGTGTTTAACTTTAGGGTTTGAGGCGGTTCCTCCTTTATATAGAAGCGTGGATGACTTCTCCGTTAAGACTTCGCATGATAGGATAAGACTTATCTCCTCTTTAAATCATTTTTATCTTTTAACTTGATTTTCCATAGCGGTTATGGCGAGTTGGATAAGTTTCGAGGTGGAGGAAAGATGCTGCGTTGCGGAAGGACTTCGGCTCTGCCTCGGGTTCATAGCAACCGCGGATTTCCCTCGCGGTTGGCGAAGAGTGAAACCCGCGTCCTGCCTTAATTTACGGATTGGCTCAAATGGCGGTGGCCGGTGCTCCCGCATTGTGCTACTGCGAAGAGTTTGTGTTCCGGTCGAGGCGTTTCCCTGCGTGTGTCATTTGGCGTCCTCCACGTGGCATTTCCTATTTTACAGCGTTATTTCTTTCCGCAGCGGTTTTGAATCAACACAAATCCAAATAGCATTAAATGTAGCCCTGCACGTCTTTAAATTTCACCTTCCATCCACGTGCTTATAGTCAAAAATCCCAACCAGCATGCATGTGATTCCAAATGAAAATCAAATTCATTACTGCATGCTTTTCTCATTACATCATTTCTTTCCTTTTTTTTTTCTTTTATCTTTTAATTCACCAGACCTATTCTTATCCAAACCATTGTTTCACATAATGATATTTATATTTTAATCTTATATATATATATATATATATCACTTCTCAATTCAACTTCTAATCCACCAATAAAATGTTTATTATTTATACACATGGTAAATAAGTCCCATTACATCTAAGTTTGGGAAATCTCTTTAAATAAATTAATTATTTTAAATTCCTGTTTAATTCTCCAGATTCCTCTTCTTATCTAATATTATCCATATATAAAATTTCATATACTCTTATCAATTGAGAATATTGTTATCCAATAATTTAACTTTTAATCAAATTCTCTTATTATCAACTACCTTCAATATTTATCTACATAATTATTTTAAATCAAGAAGTAACCAGAATTTTATTTCAACTAGAAGTCAAATGAACATGCTTGGGAGACTCTCCCTTATTTTCTAACAAAATCCAAAAATAATAAACCTAATAATGAAAACATAATTTCTTAAAATTTATGGGCTTCACAAGAACACTCAAGACTGGTAGGAGTTCAATGACCTCATTGCAAGCCTTCAATTGTTTGACCCCCCACTAACCGGCAGACGCTATACATGGACGAATGGTAGACAGCCACCAACCATGATCCGGTTGGACAGATTCTTCTTATCACCAGAATGGATGGCGGTTCACCCCTGCAACTGGCAGACAACATTGCACATCAGATCTGACCATGTTTTCATAGCTTTGGAATGTGGATGACACAAGCTCAAACGATACCCCTTCCGCTGTAACAGAGGTTGGGGAAAGACTAATGGTTTTTGGGACATGCTTAAAGACTTGTAGCAGCAGAACGACTATGCTGAAGCGGGAGCCTATAGGTGGGCCAAAAAACTCATACTACTGAGGGGCAGACTATGACAATGGAATACGGAGGAACAATATGCACAACACCAAAGAAAGGAGGAGTTAATGGGTCACATAGAACAACTGGATATAAGAGGCGATAGCAACAGTTGACCACAGTGGAGGAGGAACAACTACATGCTTGTAGGAATGAATACGACAACTTAATCAGGCTGGAGGAGGAACACTGGAGGCTGTGCTCGAGAATCACCTGGCTGAAGGAGGAGATAGGAATACAAGATTCCTCCACTCCATAGCCAATCAAAGAAGAAACAAAAATTGGATCCACCAGCTCATTGTGAATGGTCGGACACTCAATGTACAACACGACCAAAATCACCAAGGCAGTAACGAACCACTTCACTAACCTATTTAGATGCAGGCGGAGGAATATGTGCTGTACCGACTGGACCTAGATATTCTTGGACTTGACATCTACAGACTTGTCCTAGCTCGACAACCCATTCACTGAACAGGAAATCTTCATGGCCATCAAGGAACTCAACCTAGAAAAGATAGCTAGATCGAACGGATTCCCAATGATTCTCTACCAACAAGGGTGGAGCCTTATGAAGAAAGACATCCTAAAAAATTTCATACCTCAGAATATGAATGGATGCCGGAGGCGAGGCAAGGGAGTTAGCCGCAATAATTTGATATCATCTGAAACCCCTACCTATTCCATACCTCAGAATTCGACTCGTTGGTGGCCATCCTAGAAAGGAGGATTGGAAAAACTCATACACAAGGTACAGAGTAAGCTAGCGACATGGAAAGGGTGGCTGATGTCGCTGGGAGAACGTATCATCATACTAAACTCGGTCCTCTCAGCGATCCCCAACCATTGAATGACAATGTATAACCTTCCCAAATGGGTAATCAGACTCATAGATGGCATACAGAGAGATTTCCCATAGAAAGGAGAAAACCTTGACTCCAAGGCCTACTAACTGGTTAAATGGAAGACACTGACCTAACCCTGGGACCTAGGGGGTGGGGCATTTTGATCCTGAAGGCATTTAATAAAGCTTTTCTTGGCAAATGGTGGTGGCGTCTACTGCAAGTTCAAACCGGGATCTGTAGTAGGATTATCACACATGCATACTTCACGAATGCGCAAGTGACCCTTTTAGGCCCACCCCTAGTCGGACATCTTTCTTCTGGAAAGGAGTAGTGACGCAATGGGAGCTACTTTGACCAACATTGTAACCCCTCCAGGGACGGGGGAATCAGTCAGGGTATGGCATGATAATTGGTTCAACAGGTATAACCTATCCATATCATTCCCAAACTCCAAACAATGTGGGTTAAAGGGGACAAGATGATCCAGGAGGCACGACTACTCCAGGAAAGGGAGGCACCAATTCTCAAACCCGGACCCTTAACACAAGGAGCGATGAAAGTGATCCAAGGGCTACAAAATCACCTTGCCCACCCAGGAAACCAACAAAGGGATGAAAGGAGATGGTGGCTCACCCCCAACCAGGATTTTTCAGTCAAATCCATCTACCTCTTCCGCATCAATGGCAGCAGAGCCATCTTTCGGCGTCTTTCTGGATACAAGCATCCCCATTAAAAGTCAAGTTCTTCGTCTGGTTAGCGTTGAAAGACAAGCTTCCCACGTTGCAAAACCTGACTAAAAGAAATTGGCAAAGGGAAAGGACACACTGCTATCTTTGTTATGCACAAGAAGAGACCACAGACCACCTAGTCACCTGGTGCCTGAACGCATCAGATATATGGTCTCATTATGCGCAACTACTTGGGGTCGTTGTCCCCCCTATCAAGGTACAAGACCTGAAACCTAGAAAGAGACCTCTATAAGAGTTAGCAATTGCTTGCAATGGATGTCACTTGGAATCCGTGGCTCGAACGGAATAAACGATGTTTCAAGGATAAATGACGTGTTTTTCAGTGATTCATCCCCTAAGTGGACTTCCTCCTCCAATTATGGATCGAAGGCGCTCACGCGACCAAACTGATGCAACTGCAACCTCTGAAGGACTTTGTCAAGCGCAACCTCACTCTCATTAGGGAAGAATAGGTGTCGAGACCCCTAGAAGTGGACTTTGAAGATTAGTCCCCTAACGGAACCTATCAAGAGGGCCTGCATCTCATTAGGGTGAAAGGTTTTATTTTCCCTAGGTACGACTCGATCCAACCTTAAACATATGAAACATATGTACTCTTTTATATCAGGTTTGTAATTTTCACTATTTGGAATAAAAGAATGTGGTTTATCCACTTTATATATATATATATATATATATATATATATATATATATATATATATATATATAGCAAATCAAATCATACATCTCTTATGTAGTTAATAAACTATCCTAATTCAAGTACTCCATGTCATTATATCACTAGAAAGTCTCCACTACCTTAAACAAACTATGTGTCACAGTCTATATTCAATGTGCATCTTCCTTCTTTATACATATCTTTTCTAATACTAACTAGATAGGATATATTACAAACTACACCTCTAGGTCCACTATATTGCCTTTCTTGGATCCAACCTCAGTTTATCATTGCCTGAAAGCTGGAATGGGACAGTGACTATGGTGAGAAATTCTTCTGGTAAAAAAACATTAAAATAAGATGATGTTCGAGGCCTGATTCTAAGCGAGGAGATTTGCAGAAGGGAATTAGGCATTCATGCTAAATCTACTTTGAACATCAAAGGGGAAAACTGGTCAAGATAGATCGAAGAGTAAACGAAGTGAGTTGAGGTCTTGGAAGAATAGCGTTATATGCTAGGGATGTGGGAAAAGGGACATTTGAAGAATGATTGTTATTTAGCGAAGAAGGACAATAATGATGGGCAACGAGAGACTGTGATTACTACAGCAATGGATCTGCAACATGCCTTGGTACTTTCCCTAGAAAATCATACTGAATATTGGGTTGTGGACTAAGGAGCCTTGTTCCATGCTACATCAAACAAGGAAGGGATTGAAAACTACATCTCATGTGATTTCAGTCATTTATATCTTGGTAATGATGAACCTCGTAATATTTTAGGCAAAGAACTTGTTAAAATTAGTATGCCTGGTGGAGGATTGTGTGGAAGCTGCGATTCGGCATGTCCCAAACTTGAAGAGAAATTTGATCTCAGTTGGATAGCTTGCAAGCTCTGGACATACAACAATATTTTAAGGAGACTTTTGGAAGATCACAAAAGGAGCTATGGTAGTAGCTCAAGGGAAAAGAAAATGTACACTTAACCAAAAATCTCAAGAATTATGTAGCATTCACTAATAGTGTTTTTGATGCTCTATTATGGCATTGATGACTTGGATATATGAGTGATAAAGGGATGAAAGTTCTACAGTCTAAAGGCATGCTACAAGGTCATAAATCAGTTAATCTTGAGTTATGTGATGAGTGTATATTTGGCAAGCAGAAGAAGGTGACTTTTGCCACGGAGGAGATGATGGAAACCATCCTCACAGAAGGTCCGTGGATGGTGAACGGAATGGTGATGCACTTGATCCGGTGGAGAGAACATTTCCAACCAAGTTATGAACTCCTCACCTCAGCGATCGTGTGGGTGCGCCTGTACCAACTCCCCTGGGAATACTGGGAAATAGAGTCCTTGGAAGAGGTAGTAGCTTCTATTGGGAGAGTCATCAAGGTTGACAACACCACTTACATTCAGGATAGGGCTAAGTATGCGAGAGTCTGCATAGAGATTGACCTGAGTCATACGTATGTTGTCATCACAATTCAGTAGAGTAGCTAGACCAATAGGAAGAAAGAAATCCAAGGAAGCCGTTGGTTCATATAATCCGACACGGCTAAGTATCTTAAAGAATTAGCCATGATGAGTAGACTCAACCTTGAGAAAAATAGAGAAAAAGATGCATTTGAAAGACAGATTTGAGACACTTCAAAAGGATAAAGAACATGCCCGCCAACTACAACAAGATCAAAGGGATCGAAAGATTAAAGCCATAGATTCCACGACATTTTCTTCGAATACTCAATTGTTTTAAAAAGGAGAAAGTATGGATCTTACAAGGAGAAGAAGGCTTTTTAATGAAGGCACCCCTAACAACGTGGATGAAAATCATACATCCACAAATTGGTTTGATTAGATGTTTTCTTATTTGTTTAAATTATTATGTTTAATTAATGTACTTCTTTATTTTAATTAATGTATTTGCTTTGTTTTAATTAATATTCTTTTTATTTTAATACAAATGAAACATAAGTTCAATACAAATAAAAACTAATATTTAACCAACATTATTTCTCAACATCTAATTGTGCTTGATCAAGTCCTTTTGACGTCTGTTATGAATAAAAACATCTTGCATAACGGTGTAATGTTCAACAATCCTATTAGTGTAAGCAAATGTCCTTTCCACAGGATCATGAATGGCAGGAACACCTTGGCTTATTACTGGTGGCTCATATATACGGGTTGCTCTCGTATTCATCGGGTTAGGCTCGTACTCCTCCAGTGCATCATAATCATACTCATCCTCCACAATCATGTTGTGAAGGATAATGTATGTCATCATGCTGCTACTCAACACGTCTTCATCAACAGTCATGATAAAGTCCAGCCTGCCTTATCACTATTCATTTACGGTTGCCTCATTTTGAGGCATTTGCAGAGTATTTTTTCCAAATCCAACCGTATGGATGGAAAGAACATCGAAAATTGACATGTTATCTTATTTTTCGATGTTCTTTCCATTCATACGAATGTATTTGGAAAAAAAAATACTTTGCAAATGTCTCAAATAAAGGCTAATCTTTTACTTGCATAGTATGACGTACGCTCTAATCAGATCAAGATTATATATATAATAGTGATAGGATGAGGTCGACAGCATAATATATTATATTTTTTAGGATTAATTACACTTTTCGTCCCTGAAAATGGTGTCATTGTTCACTTATATCCTTGTATTTTAAAAATGTTCAATACGGTCCTTGTGTAATGCGCAATACAATGTTAGGGACCAAAATAGAACAGAATATGCAATACACAAGGACTGTATTGAACATTTTTAAAAAATACAAGGATAAAAGTGAACAATGACACCATTTTCAGGGACGAAAATAACAAAATTTCCTAATACACAAGGACTGTATTGAACATTTTTAAAATACAAGGATAAAAGTGAACAATGACATTATTTTCAGGGATGAAAAGTGTAATTAATCCTATTTTTTATATGTGTTTTAGATATATATTGATTTATCTATATATTTTAAACAATATATAGATATGTAGGTATAATTTTTAAATTTATATGTACATAATATATACATGTATTTTGAGGATAAGATAATTTAAAAATTATATATACATATCTATATATTGTTTAAAATATATTGATAAATATAATATATATTTTATATATATAAGTAGTGATAGGATGAGGCGGCCGCAAGTGCGGCCATATATATATATATATATATATATATATATATATATATATATATAAATGATACAATCAGGCCGACTGGATATCCGGTTGCCTGATTGTATCATTTTTATTATATGTAAGATATATATATATATATATATATATATATATATATATATATATATATATATATAGACCTAATATCATCAGGCCGGCCGGACATTCGGCCGCCTGATGATATCAGGCCTTATCTATAATATATATAGTTATATATATAGATAATATATTAGATATAGTATATATATTTATCTGTATTTATGTATATTTTTATTTTTTTATTTTTGATATATAAATGTAATTTTTAGAAACATATGTAAATATATAACTGTATTATCATGATAAGCTAATTTAAAAATTATATATATATAAATAAAAAATAAAAATATACATAAATACAGATAAATATATATACTATATCTAATATATTATCTATATATATAACTATATATATTATAGATAAGGCTTGATATCATCAGGCGGCCGGTCATATATAAATTATATATTATATTTTCTTATATGTTGTTAGATATATTTTGATTTATCTATAAATTTTAAACATATTTTAAATATGTATAAATACTTTTTTAAATTATATGCACATGTATACATGTATTTTGAAGATAAGATAATTTAAAAAGTATATATACATATTTAAAATATGTTTAAAATTTATAGATAAATCTAAATATAAATAAAATATTATAAAAAAATATAATATATAGTTTTTATATATTTTGAATATATAATATAGGTGTTAAGATCAAGCGGCCGGATGTTCGGGCGGCCTGATCCTAACACGCCTATATATATATATATATAGTAACCCTTTTTTTAAATTTAGTTTCCACTAACAACTATACCAAGGAAAATTTTTCCTATAATCAATTGAATGATATGAGACTTGATGAATTTAAAATATTTCGTGTCGATGATTCCAGAAAGGTTTAGAGCAAGTGTGGTTTGACTTTGATTTTCAAGTTTATTAGGGCTTTTTAATTTAGTTTCTACTAACAACTATACCAAGGAAAATTTTTCCTATAATCAATTGAATGATATGAGACTTGATGAATTTAAATTATTTCGTGTCCATGATTCCAGAAAAGTTTAGAGCTAGTGTGGTTTGACTTTAATTTTCAAGTTTATTAGGGCGGGAATAATTTAGAGGATATTGGAATAAATGTTTGAAATTTGAACTTGTATTAAAAAAAAAAAATTGGCCCAAGTTAATTCAAATTATTATGAAGTTTGACATTGATTAAAATTAATTCAAATTTTATTACTTCAATTACTAATTAATAATCAGTAATTTATATTAATTTAACGAATTAATTTTTTTAAATAGTTCCTTCTAGAAACAAAAATATCCATTCAATTCTGAGAAGCAGCCCAAACAGAAAAAGAACCCATACACATGGAACAGAAAGATGTCTAATGAATGTAAATTTCGGCAGGACAATATATATATTCACTTTGGCATAAGCACCCACGTTCTCCCCTTGCAACCAATTAAAAATAGAAATGAAAAACACACCTCTCTAGAACACCATTTGTTTCCAAAACATCGGTTTGTGATCTTGAGAAGTGAATTTGCAGTATAACATTTGCAAATAAATTTTTTTGCAAGTTCAAATGGCCAATCTTCATATTTTCATATCAATGAAGAATTGGAGAACTATATATAGACTATAGAGTATCTAACAAATGTGCTCAACTTAAACAGGCACCTATTGCAGGTACAACGCCCAATTTCAATTTTGAACAAAATGCTGGTAGATAAAAGTCAGTATTTTCAAGCCTATGATAAAAGTCAGAATTTTCAACTCCTGATCAGATCACTTTTTAATGTATCCACTGGACTGAATAATCCTAAAAAGTTCATTCAGATTAGGCAATACATGCCGTGGTCCCAAACTCTCTGTGCCAATGTAATTTAAAAGCTGCTCTAAATCCTGCAAGAAAAAGATGAATTTCAAGATAAGCATGGTTTCAAAATAGTGACACTATGCCATATAAGCTAAAATCTAAAATGCAAGAAAGTCTACAAGAAACAAAAACCACAATTTGCGGCATCAAACTATAAAACTTGAACAAGATAAATGACATTGAAGAATTGATTAAATTAGACATTTCATCACATAATGCAAGGAATCCTCATAGTTTTGAACTTTAAACCTGTTGGAATAACCCATAAATGTGTAGAACATCCCGGCAGAAGACTGTTACCTTGATAATATGAGAACTAAAAAGAAAATTGTAAGCCACACTTGTACAGTACATAAAGGAATCCATCATAAAATCTATAATAAGCTAAGAAAATAATTTTAAATAGTCAACCACAAGCAAGCTCACATGTCATAGCATGCAATATTATGTAACATTGCTTGCTTCCAAAAGAATGAGAATTATGGTTGTTATAACAGCGTGGGTTTGCCTTCAAGGCAGAGTGCGCCTCAGATCATAGTCCACAACAGTTATTGTTTTCTTGCATGCATGAGTTGAAGGAAGCAATCTTTTCAAGAAAAAAAGAAAGCAATATGAGAACATAAAGGAAAAACCTTGTTCAACAAAAACACTGCATAAGCTGCCCTTGTGGTATCCTGGCCTTCAAGAAAGAGTGGAAACTCCATAGGCTTTCCATTTGTGCCCATAGTAGAACTAAATACCAAATCAGATGATGCCGTCTCAACTGAAGGTGCATAATCAACAACATATGACCGTGAGCCTCCTAGGTGCACAGGATAAGCACTGTGGAACATCCAAGTAGGACGCAATAAGCAATACAGCCTACAAGGTCCCAGAAATATATGTAAACCATCAACCAACAAAATCAATAGAACTCTCAAACCAAGAAAGAAAATTACATTAACTATAAACAAGTCAGTGTTAGTTATGTGCTGAGTCTCTAGTCTAAGTTGCAAAGTTACTCAGAAGCAAAAATATAGAAGAGAAAAAATCAGAAGCGAATGAATGTGCAGTTCTACTGCTGTGAACTAAGAGGTATAAAGACTTACATGGGCAACATATCCCAAAACAGTTGCAGACCTCTGAATTTCTTTCTTGTCCCCAAAAAAGCTCAACTTCTTCACAGGAAACACAGTTAATTGCTGACCTAAAATTGTCAAAGTTGACTTCCTTGATTGTGAACTTGCAGAATCTCCTGAAAAAGAAAAAGGATCTCTTAGGTTTTATGAATAGAATCAAATCACCAGAAGATGCAAGCAAAGCCAATGATCTATTACAGTAAGCACAAAGTTAACCAGTTGTAATTTGTAACTACAAATATAGCAAATGGGAATACTATTCAAAAGGATAACATTCAAAGTTTGATTTCATGGAAGCTATCCAACAGTAATATTTGATAGCACATTAGAAGCTAGAAGTTACTTACAGTCTACCAGAAAACTAAAGGATGAATATTGCCACTCCATCAAATTCTTCCAATGATCACACCTTATGTTGGCTATCTAGGTCAATCAAGATCCTTTCCTCAACAGAAGTGGGAATAAGGGCAAGGAAAAATATTCAAATGGATATGATGCCAGGGGTAAAATTCCTTGTTCTTAAACAACAAACTATAGGATATTCAACGTTTTAGGCAATGGTTGGATAAATTACAAAATAAAATCCCATTGTTGGATAAAATCTCATAGTTGGGCATATTAAACTAGTTAGTATTGGTGAATGAAACATTCTACATTTAATATAACAAAATTGTTAATGGCTCTTTGACACAAATTCTAATATATAGCTTCTAGTGGCAGAAACAAAATTTTCCTTGTTTGATGAAAACTCCCTCCCAAATTTGTAATCCACAAATAGCAAGACTTTCTATTGGTCTGAAAATACTTTACTTTAATGTCCAATTCTAGCATTCAAATTTCCTTTATTCTTGGTCTTGGCTTTATGCTTGACTGAGTGACTTCCTATAATTCACTTTATTGGAGTTTCTCAAATATCCTCTCATATTATTCTTCCTTCAACGGTGACATTAAAGTTTCTTCATCAAGTCTATAAGTATATATCATTTGGTATTATCAATGTGATATATAAGGAAAGGAGAATGAGTACCTGATTTGCTGCCATCAGATTGGGAATCAAGCTTCTCCTTGGAAGTTTGATCAATTGAGGCCTTCACAGGATAAAGCGTATAAACTTGGCTTACCATATGTTGTTCTCTCATTCTCAACATCTTTTGAAGATTTTTAAGACGACCTTGACCCTTTTTCCCAGCTAGCGATTTGTTAGCTTCCTGGAAGAAAATAGTAAAACAAGCATTAAAATAAATGCATACACAAGACTAGATATATTAAATATGGTCTCCAGAAATAGGCCTGCCTATAGAAATTTTATAACATCATGGTAGATGGTTACTCATACTTTCTATCAAATGTAGAGAAATACTGAAATAGTGAAGTATTGATAAATTGAAGGTATAATTTTTCGAACATATTAATGAACCTCTAACACATGGCAGTAGGGAAGGATACACACACTCAAGAATGAACTTCAAATAGCAAACAGTTAATGTCAAAAGCATCAGGAGCTTCCTACCAGATAGACAATTAATTGAGGCGAGCAATTCTGGATGGAGAATAACAAGGTCATGCATTGTGGGATTCAACCAACCAGACAGTCAAATGATCCATGGTGAATCTTAAAGACATACTAAAATAGCACAGCTAGGTCATATAATTACAATAAACAAGTGATCCTGGTCATGAGAAAACTCATGGGGGGTTGTTTGGATCAAGAATAAACCCAGGATAAGTTGATTTGTCTCGGGAAAAACTTGCCAAACAACAAAAAGGGAATAGGGATAAGCCTTATTCAATATAAGGCTAAATTCAATGATATTTTTATCCTCATCCTACTTTATACTTTTATTCTCATTCCATCTAACCCACATCCAAACAACCCCTTAAGGTTGATAATAAAGTCAACTTCATAATAAACTTATGAAGAATGTATAAGAACCACAAATGATGTTGTTTATAAGAAACAAAACTTCAAATGATAGGACAAAAATATAATAAACCTACATATGCTCAATGCACATATTGACAAGAATAATTGGCATGCAGTGACTAATAAACTAACAAGCACATAACATTATTAGCCCTCAATATTTTATAAATTGGTATGTATTCAGGAAAGATAATGCCTCAAATTTAATAGACGAATACTAGTTTGATAATCTATAGAGAGAATCAATCTTCTTAGGCTTTTATGTATTAACCTCTTACAAAGTTCCAAATTGTTCACTCCCCCTCATCCTTCAGCATCACCGACAACCTTTTTCTTTGTTTATTGTGCCATTCACTAGGTTAGATTCTTAAGTCTCAACCATTAATTAGAATAACACAACCCTTAAAACATTTACCTACTCCTCAAAGGGATAGTAAATAAATTTGAAAAGTTTTTTTGAGATACAGTAATCCATTCATAAGTAAAATCTCACATGTCAATAAAATTCATTGAAATTCATTTGAAATCAATCATGTCAATTTGACCAGAACTCTAAGTGGTTCTTTTCAAATGTTGCACAGATTGATAATGAAACACCTCTTGAACTGATAGGACTGACTAGAAAAAAGAACTAGGTATATCTTTGGTAGCTAGATAGATCTCAAAAGTAGCATCTCTATCATGTATGATTTATTCAAGGTATATGTTAATCACATGAACATTTAACATTATTTCGGTAAAGAATTCTTCTTAACTACTATGCTCTGTGCAAATTGAAGAGTTTGGGCATTGTAACTAACAGAAATTTCCAATTAGTTAATTAATATTGACACGATGAGTTAAAATAATGAAGCTCTTTGAGTACCTGAAGTTGCTGATCAGCTGCAGAAAGGGTCTTTCCTGCAAGCAACAAAGATCTGATCTCAAGGCCAAGTTGCTCTCTTTTTCTCTTGGCATCCTCCAATGATCTCTTTGCATGCATTGACAGATAACTGAGTGCAAGCTTACGAGCCTCCAATCTTTGCTTCATCTCCTCCAGCTCATTAGACTGACATAGTGACTCTCTCCTAACCTGTCCCCCAACTAAGCAGTGAATTAATCAATTAAAAGTCCAGAATAACACAATTTTGACAAAGCAAAAACAGAAGCAAATCAATGTCAAACTACAACCATTTGTTAAGCAAAAACAAAAAGGCTGGAAGGAAAGGGCAAGAAAATCTAATCAATACATTTTCTTTCATAGTTATCCATCTTATTCTTCGTTCAAGCAAACACAAGAAAACAATTTCCTTCTTGTTTTCTTTTCCTTGCAAATCTTTTGCCTCAACCAACACACACCTGAAAGCATGCTAAAAGAGGCAAAAAGGCATCAACCACAAAACAGGAGCTTGATTCTTCAATAAATCAAACAAAAAAAAAGAAAAAGAAAATAGACATTAATAGGAACTCCTCATGCATTCGTCAAAAAGCACAATAACACTTTTCCAAGCATTCCAAGCCTAAGGAGCTACGATTGAAAGTTATTACTTTTAATCCAAAATAACAACATCATATACTCAACAAGAACCAAATACAACAAAAGACCCAAATTTAGAGCACGACTCGATTTGAGCGAATGGTTCCCTCAGCACCAACTTGGAACGAATCCTTAGAATAAAGATTACGTAACACGATCTCAATCAAAGACGCACCTATTGAACAAATCCCAATCTCCAATTGAAAGAAAAATTATGAACAAAAACTCGAAACCCTAGAGCTCACCAAGCCCTTACCTCGATGACGGATTCCAAGCGTTGGGCTAGAGCCTCCTTGCGCTCCTTAGCACTCTTGAGCTCTGAGGTGAGGCTCCAGAGCCGGGCGAGCTCCTGTTGGAGATCATCCCATTCGACGACTTTGGGGGTCCTCAAGCCATGAATCTCCTCCTCGACCACGTAAACCATCCACTCTTCTCCGTGCATCGGAGCGGACGGTGAAGGATCTGATGCAGCGGCGGCTGGATCGGAGTCCATGGGTCGGCATCATCGTCTGCGAGGGACTTGGAAGGAGCGGTGCGAGCTCATGGATGAGCGGCCATGGCGGGAGAGATACCAAGAAGAAAAAGAGAAACAAGATCACGAGACCGGTTGATGATTTCTCCCACCAAGACCGAAGGTCCAAAACCAAAACGCGCTAGCTCTTCACACGACTGGCACCAGGAATGGCAATCAAGACACTAAAAATGATGATGCCTTATTTATTTGTTTTTTTTTTTCAAAAAAAATATTTTATTATTAATAATGATATTAAAGATTTTTTTTTTCATTTTTATATAAAACTACATTTTTAAAATATGCTAATGGAGATGGTTAAAAACACGTTCAAATGTACCGCTTTACAAATAGGACCTTGCCTTCAACCCTAAGCTTTGGTGGGGCCTCTTTGTAAAATAAGATGATGGACACAATATACTAATTATGAACTTATCAGTAAGTAAGGATGGTTAAGATAACAAAAAAAAGGGAAATATAAAAAAGAGTTTTGGAGGTTGTAACTTGTAACCATCTTAATTTTATTAGGAAAATGAAAATGAGGTAAAGCCACGACATAATGCAAAAGTAAAATAAATAGCACATTGGAGAAAAAAAAAAAAAAACACACACACACATATATATATATGTTAGAGTTAAAATCGGATTGAGATCCCAATTTTAACCAAACAATTGAATTTATATTGATTGGGTGGCTATCCTTGGAGAAAATCAATTGAGAATCCAAGCAGAAGGAGAGAGAAACCAGACTTAAGTGGAAAAACCCCTAATCAATGGGGAAAAAAACCACGGGAAAGAGAGAGATCACTATCAATCATTGAATGTACAAGAGATCTTACAATGGTTCCATGAATGGAAAGACAGGAGGAAAGAGAGAATGGATCCTGATTCTAAATGGAAGAGCCTTATTTGCTAAGATTCGAGTTGTTTGAATGAGTTGTGATCCTTGCCTTTATAGGCTCAGGTTGCGTGCTGAGCACGCTTCTCAATTTAGTCGCGTTAATATGCGCCACATGCATCCCGGCTAAGTGCCTAATGCGTCTGAAACATCTCCAGTTGTAACTCTTCTAGAAGGCCAAGCTGTCTGCAGCTGTATTTCTTCTAAAAAGCTAGGGCCGATATAAATAATTATCAGCCCAAGAGTACCTTTTTTGATTGACACGTGTTGGTTTGGTGGAGCCCTTTATGATCCTGATGAGTTCCACAATGATCTTGATATATCGGATTTATACATCGGATCGGTAAGACATATCATATCATGTTTGACCTGATCTGGGTGAGTGGGCTATATCGGGATGATCAATTAATCATGGGTCAATGTGTTGGAACTAGGGGATCTTACCATGTTACCTTGACATGTGGCTTGCTTGGATTAATGCCACGTGTCCTACTACTTTCATCCCTATTAATAGCCCCCCATCAAGTATGCTTACGAATTAATTATTTGATCATTGTTTGAGTTAATGAAGCTAAGCATTACTGTGATCAGATCATTCTGGGGCTTTCCATATCGATATCTGCTCCAGTGTTTTCATTTAATGATTCTCCTCTTTCCTATGCTGTACTTCTGTGACTTTGTTCGTTCCAACATTCCTTTTTTTGTTTCCTCGGATATTTAATTTGATAATTTCATTCGATCTATCAAAACAGGAGTGCAGCTTATTTTAGAATCTGCGTATGACCTCCTTTTTAGGCGTAAGGGGGTCTTTATCACTTCCTAGGCTTTAATGGTTCACAGTTTGGCATTGATTATCCACCATCGCTCATCATCAAAATACGATTTCTGGGGGCTATTGTGACTTAGGATTTATGATGATATCTTTTTTTCATCTTCAACGAATTGAGGAATTGAAGCCTTTGAATTCTTATTCACTCCCAACCGTTAGATGGAGGGTTTTGCACTGTTTTTTTAATCGATCTTGGCCGTCGATTCCATTCTTAAGTACCATTGAGGAGACCAATTTGAATTCAGGAATCATTTGAGAACGGCGCTTTTTCTGCGTAGATTTCCTTGTCTCATCCACTGGTTCACTATATCTCTTCTTCAAAAAGTCATTGATCTTTTGATTCTCAGAAGGCTTCATTCATTCAGGTACGAGATTTCTTCATTCTTCTTGAGTTCGGAACTTCTTCGTTTAGGGTTTCTTTTGTTGATTTTTCACGATGCCTAAGCTCGCTAGAGATCCGAAGTGTTGCTCTTTTTCTTTACTTAATACTCTTTCTGAAGCCAAGATAGATGATTTGGTGAAAAGATATAATCTTTCCTCTCCCAGTATTTCTTATAGAGTTCCTTCCCCCTCTGAGCATGCTTGCTCTCCCTCTCAGGGAGGAGATCTAGTCATCTAGCAAGATGCTTTAGTAGCTGGTTTTAGGTTTCCTTTTCCACAGATCTTTGTAGATATCTTCCATCATTTTAGTCTGAACCCTTCTCAGTTGACTCCAAATTCTTGGAGAAATCCTATGTGGTTTTGTTGTGGTTTCAATTCTCTGCCAGGTTGAAGCATCTACTCATCTATTCAGCCTCCTTTTTACTCTTAACCAAGATAGGCAATCCGATTGGTTTTACTTTGGTGCCAAGCAAGGTAGAGTCTTTCTTGGTTATGTCCCAGATTCGATTAAAGATTGGAAGAGCAAATACTTTTTTGTTTCTAATAGTAAGAGTTGGGGCTTTAGTACCAAATGGAGTACTCCTGCTCAAGTGGCTTCCAAATAGAAGATAACATCGGTTGAAGAGGGATGGTTGAGAAAATTCAAGGAGTTCCGCAATACTCCACTAGATAAATCCTTCTTATCTGATAAACGACTTCAAGAGTGTGGGCTATATTTAGCTTTAGGTAGGGTTATTTCGCACCTTTTGTTCATGTCACTTAATGACTCCGATCTGTTGTTTGATTTTGATTTGCTTTTTTATCTTTCTTTTCCAAACAACGATATGGCTCCGAAGACATTAGCTGAAAGGATGCGTGCCATCTCCCGTTCAGATAAATCGAAGAAGAAGGGGAAGGAGACCTTAAGTGAAGGAGCCTCCAATTTAGATGTAAGAGAGGTCGAGAAGACCCCATCTGACAATGTTCCTACTCAACAACTTGATGAAAGCCATAGAGTGGGTCCTTATGCTGCTATCAGTTTTGAGACTGTGGTAGCTCCTATAGATGCTAATCTTCCTTCCCTTGTTCTCGTTGATGCTCCAAATGTTAAAAGGAGGAGATTAGTGAAGGCGGCTGAAAAGCTTGGTTCTAGTTCTCTTCCATCTCTACATATCATATCGGAACCAGTTACTGAAGTCACTACCGGTCCTGTTCAAGAGATATCGGTCACCTCTTCCTCTTCTGTTCCTATCGCATCGGGTTCCAATGTCCCAGTTCCCGATGTATCTATTGTTCCTCCTCATTCTCTCCCAAGTATCGGATCTGATGTTCACGATTCCCAATGTTCCAAGCTTGTTTGCAAACCGGGGAAAGCTTGTGACAGGAAGATGGTGTTTCTTTGGAGGTTGGATCTGGCTGCATTAGGGAACAAGGTATCGTTCTTGTGTTTTCCAACATATCTTTTTCTGTTTAGAATTTTGCTTGTCCAATCTTTCAAGTGTTGATTAGTCTGTTTTGTCTGTTTTGATTGTAGGTGTGACCGAAACTACTAATCTACATTTATTGTTGGCCGGGTGTTCAAGGATGCAGGACTCGGGGATAATTTTCCAAAAGATAATGCTTTGCATATCGATATGAGACTCGTTACAAGTTCCATCCGTTCCTGGTGGCAGGATAATGTTAACAACGTTCTTAATCAGTTTGGCATGGAAAAGTCCTGTGCTCATTTCCGTTTATCCCTTGCTTCGGTATGTCATCGTTCTTCTCGTTGGCTTTTTAAGTAACTCCATTTCTTGTCTTCCCTAATGAAGGTCTCCTTTGTAGACTACACTATAGGGAGAACGAGTCACGAGATTCTGTGAGCAAGGGGAACTTGAGATCAAAGCTCATATCTCTAAATTAGAGGATGAAATAAGAAACTACTGGAGAGCCTTTCTCTCAAAGATGCTGAAATAGTCAAATTGAATGGGGCGAAGGATTTTGTCACTACTGAACTGGGGAGGTCCGAAGAAACAAAAGCTGCATTGAAGATTGATTATGAGAGTTTGCAGGCCTCCTTTTCTCTATCTGAGCAAACTGTTGCTGCTTTAAGACAGGATTTGGATCATTCCAAGGGTGAGAGAGATTCTGCTGTTAATGAAAAGGAAAAACTTTCTGAGAAACTGTCTGCGCTCGAACGAGAAATCTCTACCGAAAGAGAGATGAAGGGTGTCTTGGCCTTGAAGCTCAAAGTTCTTTGAAGAATTGGTAGTAAACCCAAGAAAATAAGGACCTTTTATGCGAGAAGCTAAAGCCAAAGATAATCTCCTCTCTCGTGCTCAGAATGATGTCCTTTTTGCTCAACAGTTGAAGGAGGATACTGACAAGGATTTATCATCCTTGCAATCCGATATGAATAAGAGTTGGAAAAAATCCATGGAATTGGAGGAGAAATTGGCTCTACTTGAGAGAAAATAGAGAGTTATTTGATAATGAAATTCGCAGAGTATCATCAGAAGTTTATTCAATTTTGAGCAGTATCCATTCCATGGATCCTTCATTGAACTTTTATCAGACTTCCTATGATGAAGCGGTGGAGCTATATTTTGACAAATGTCAAGGGGGTAAAGAAGAAGGTAAAGGTTCTGCTCCTAAAGAGATAAGGATTGATGTCTCTTGCTTGGAGGAGGTTCAGACTACAGCTTCATCGGAGAAGGATGCTTCCGATAAGGTAGTCCCTCCATCGACCATATCGGATCCGGAAAGAACTCCAGACTGTGAAATAGTCACACCGGGTCCAGAGCCGATTCCTGAAACAATCATACCAGATTCAGAACCGATTTGTGAAGAAAGAGAAAATGTTCCTCTCGATGAGATCACTCAAGCTGTCATTGGGATCGAAGATGACGCAATAGCAGGTACATATATACTCGAACTCCATCCTCTTCAATATCTGATTAAATGGTTCTTCACCCCTCCCCCCCTCCCCTTTTTTTTGTTTTGTTAAAGCCACTTCCGTTGATCCGATTGGAGTTGAGACTCCGGGGACTGATCAAGGGGACACATCAATGGTTCTGCGTAGGAGGGAAGGTTAGCTGGATTTTTATCGTCTTCATTCACTTATACTTGAGCATTCCTCTTTTTGCTGCTGATATCGCTGAGTTAGTTGTTGTTGATTTTAGAGACTTAGGATTCCAGTCCGCCCTCAACACATAGCGCATCGAGTGTCGTAGAAGTAATCAGTAGATCATTGTTTCTTCATCTCTGATTCAATCTTTCTGAAAGTTATTCTGATTATTTTCCCTTTTCTTGCTAGATCGACCTGAGGTCAGACGGCTCCGATGTGAAATCAAAGAACTGAAGATGGTTCAAGAGAAGATCTTGAACAATCGGGCGACGAAATCAAAAGAGGCTCTAGAAGCAAAGCGACGTGCAGAGGCCCATAGGAAGAGTGCAGCTAAATTAAGAAATTGGGACCTTGTTTAAAGGAAAACCTTGTAGTCATCTGCGTGGGTCTTCATTTTGCTGTTAAGGCTTGATCATAATTGCAAACCTTATTCTGACTGTGTCTTTTGTAAGAATATTCTATGTGCCTTTCTGTCTCTTCTTCCTTCTTTTTTCCCCTTTTTGGGAATGAATGGAATTGCTACTCGATTTGTCTCCTATGTTTATTAAAGAATGACTCGCCAAACATCGATCCGTTTTTAAGAGTTCATATCGGGTCAGATGTTTTTTTGGAAGTCAGTTTACTCTTAAGACTCTATATCAGATCAGATGATGTTTGCTGTTCTGATATTGACATCGGCTCCAGTATGTTTTTAGATCTTCATATGTAAATGGGCAGAAAAGCGTTGCAAAGCGACAGGTTCTTCATTCTTGCCTCAGTTTGAGTTAAATATCCCTTGGAAATAGGAGCAATTATTTCTCTTTATTGAGCCTTGAACTCTGATGCGTTCCCAAAGTGGTTTTAATGAGACATTCTCAACGAGGAGTCAAAAGGCGTTTCTATTGGCTTGAAATGAAGCGTCTGGCGTCTCTTAGTATTCTGTTTATGGCGCTAACTACTCCTGATTTTCCGTAGATCCCCAGTATAAATCAAGATGTGATGGTTCCTTCATGATCATTCTTTCTTCTGGTACTATGGGTGACAATAGTTGTCCTTCCTTTTACAAGTTCTTCTGCATTGGCGACAATTTCCGTCGTTTGTGAATTCCGAGAGCTTTTCAAAGCCATATGAGGTTTCTTGAAGAAGGGCCGATTAGGGTGCGTGGGCCAAGTGGAAATGTCTGGATGGTGACTTTGTCATTGTCAAGGGAACTTGGAGATTTTCGTTTTACAAATGGCTGGGAGGACTTCGTAAGAGATCATCGCGGGAAGAAGGAGATCTTCTTGTCTTCGTCCTTCGGGAGGATGAATGTTTTGAAGTTCACATCCTCGGGGATAATAGGTATCAGAAGGCATCGGGGCTTGCAGCTTATCCTGCTCAAGTTCAAGACGCTGTCTCTGATTTTGACTCCTCTGATTATTCTTAATTCCCGTATTTCCATTGTACTTTCGTGTTCTTGATCAATGAATTTTTCTTTCCATCAATCTGTTTCTTTCTGGTCATTTCGTGTTTGAAGCATTCCAGCATCCTTGTGTTGAATGAATCTTCTTCTCTTCTTTTTTGGTGGGATTGTTTTGTGAGGTCGAGAGTGTCTGATCACCTAAGTGGTAAAGGAC
Source organism: Dioscorea zingiberensis (assembly GCA_026586065.1). Taxonomy (NCBI): domain Eukaryota; kingdom Viridiplantae; phylum Streptophyta; class Magnoliopsida; order Dioscoreales; family Dioscoreaceae; genus Dioscorea; species Dioscorea zingiberensis. The sequence continues at coordinate 23,468,925 of CM048818.1, read as the reverse complement.
AGTAGTGCTTTTTTCTTGGCCGTCGATTTCTTGGGACCAGTATGGTTCGTTGATGTTGTAGACCGGTATGGTCTATTAGGACCGGTATGGTCCGTTGACGTTGTAGATCGGTATGGTCTATTAGGACCAGTATGGTCCGTTGACGTTGTAGACCGGTATGGTCTATTGGGACCGATATGGTCCGTTGGGATCAGTATGATCCGCTGAGACCGGTATGGTCTATTGGGACCGAACCGATATAATCCGTTGGGATCGGTATGATCTGCTGAGACCGGTATAGTCACATTGGGACGGTATGGTCCGTGGAGACCGATATGGCCCGTGGAGACCGGTATGAGTGCAGCCGGGATCGATATGATCCATTGGGACCGGTATGAAGGACCGGTATGGTTCCTGATGTTGATTCCCTTTTTCTTCGTTGTTAAATGAAATTTTCTAGAAACGAAGTAAAAGAAAGAAAAAGTATAAATGTATGGCAAGTAAATGATTTTATTGATAGTACCTTCATAGATGTTCTAAGTGGTATGGACGTTTAAGCCTGTGCCCATCCATTTTTGAGAGCCAGTATGTATCGGGACTTACAATTTCTTGCACAATATAGGGGCCTTCCCAATTGGTGTTCAGCTTCCCCGTTCGACTCTTATTACCTTGAAAGATATTCTCCCTCAGCACAAGATCTCCAACCTGAAAGGTTACTTCCTTCACCTTGCCATTATAGTATCTCTTGACTTTCTGCCGGTATGCTGCTGCTCGAACATTAACACAATCTCTTTTTTCTTCAAGAAGGTCAAGTTCGGCCCGGAGTTGTTCTTCATTGCTTACCGAGTTAAACGATTATGTTCTTGGTGTGGGCAAATTAATTTCTGCTGGGAGCACAGCTTCGACTCCAAACGCTAATGAGAATGGAGTTTCACCAGTCGGGGTTCGAGCAATCTTCCGATATGCCCATAGAGTACTTGGGATCTCCTCTACCCAGTTCGACCCATTTCGGAGGACCCTTGTCTTCATACTGTGGAGGAGAGTTCTGTTAGTCACTTCCACTTGTCCATTTGCTTGTGGGTGAGTGACAGAAGTCAGTCTTGATTCTATTCCAAGATCTGTACAGAACTTCTTGAAGGCTGGATTGTCAAACTGGAGACCATTATCCATGATAAAAGCCAAGGGTAGGCCGAAACGGCAAACAATGGATTTCCATAAAAAAAAACTCTGACAAGCTTTCCCTGTGATCGACGCTAGTGGTTCTGCCTCTACCCACTTAGTAAAGTAGTCGATGCATACAATCAAGAATTTCATCTATCGGACCATTTCTGAAGAGCGGCTCAAGTATATCTACCCACCATAAAGCAAAAGGCCTTGTACTCACAACTGCGGTGAGTGGTATCGGGGGACTCCGCTGAATATTGGAGTGACGTTGACAAGCATCACACTTCTTGTCAAATTCAATGGCATCTTTATTCAAGGTTGGCCAATAATATCCATGCCTCGAAATTTTGTGACTTAATGCTCTTCCTCCCAAATGATCCCCCGCTATCCCTTCATGGATTTCCCGAAGGACATATTATAAATCCGAGGACGGAGGCATTTCCAGCGAGAGGGAGGGTGTAGGATCTTTTATAGAGCTGTCCATCCACCACACTATATCGGGAAACTCTGATGGTGATCCTTCGAGCTTCTTTGGATTCTTGTGGTAGAATTCCATATTTCAAATAATTCAGGATCGGATCAATCCAACATGGCTCCTGATCGATATCCATAAGTTCTTCAAGTGGTCGACAATTAATTGTCCTGGTTGCCAAGTATTGAGTGTTGACTGATTGTTCAATATTGGCATTTGCTGAGGCTAACTTAGATAGGAGATCGGCCTTCTGATTTTTCTGCTCTAGGGATTTTGGAGATGTGGCATTCTTCAAAGCTTGTGGTGAGCTCCTCCCCGGTATAATGAGATCTCTCATATTCGGCCAATGTCCTTCTTCTCTAGGCCATGATTGGTATTCCCCTTGCTTCACCAATAATCTTGGTAGGAATGAAGTTCACCGACTCCGAAGAGGATCCCGGAAGTGTTTCTTCAATTTCCTTCAGTCTCCGGTGCAAGGTTCTCTCAATCTCACTATCAACCCGAGCACCTTTGGGTTCTTTTGGGTCATGCAATTAATACCTGCAAGATATTTAGAAGACGAAGATTAGTATCTAAAGTTCAAATGTAGTAGAAAAACAAAACAACGAAAGAAAGTAAAGAAATAAAAGAAAATAAAATAAAATTACTAAAGTAGTAAATTCCTAGCTTTCCTAGTAATCTAATTCTCCCCGGCAACGGTGACAAAAACTTGATGCGATAAAGCATAAGAATTAATGCAGATGCGTGCAAGTAATAATCGTGGATATAGAAGTCGGGTTATCGATCCACAGGGAGAAAGAAGTACTAGTACCCACTATTTATCTACTATCTAGTCGATCCAAGGAAGTGGTTGGTTATGCTAGTTCTGAACTAATTAAATGGAAACACAAACAAGGGGATTGAGTATTTCTTGGAGTTAAGCTTGATCATGAAAAGGGGATGCACGGACAATTGGATCCCCCTTGGACTTCTAAAGTATAAATGCTCTTCTCTATCTCACTTACTTGATTAATTGTTGGCCAAGGGTTCCTATCGTGCTTTCACTCCCTCATCCCGAGGTGAGCTACTAATCCTAGTGCCCTTACCGATTATGTTCTTGGACCTATGTCTTGGAAGGATTATGGGAATAATACATCTAAAGGGCTCGCTCTCCTTAGTACCCGGGTTCTCGGTATACTCACAATCCTCTCTATTGGAGATGGTCTACACACGGGGAGGCGTTCGCTTCTTCCCCCATATGGACTATGAAAATCCCTCCGGGCGCTCGCAACGTAGAGGGATTAACTTACATTAAAACATCCAATAGACTCAAGCAATGAAATCAAGCAATCAAAATAGAGAAATAACATTGATTAAAACATGTCCAAGGGTTCACCAATCATCCAAGCATCTACAAAATTAGCCCTCCATGAAAGGGGGGCAACAATCCACAACAAAGGTAAAAGAAATCAAGAAAAACATAGAAATAAAGCTTGTGCAATCACCGTTGGTAGTTCCTTGACTCTCCTCCTTCAATTTCCCTTCTCCTTGCTCCAATGGCTTGAAGGAAGTGATCCCCCCAAGCTCTCTCCAAGGTCCTCTCTTGCCCTAGCTGCTACCCTCTTGAACCCCTCTCTCGTCCACTTTTATACCCCAGGGTTCTTAGGGTGGGATTTTACCAAGTTGCCCCTGTCTAGGTCTACAGTTTCGCCCAGATTTAACGATGTACGGGCCCGTATACGGGCATATGTCGACCAGTATCTGAGGCCGACCACCTTCATACGGGCCCATATGGGCGTATACATACCGATATACGGGCTAATCCTCAAGCCGGTTGTCTTACGGGCGTGTCTTGGCCCATATCCTCTCCAAGGGCTAGTATACTTCGTATATCAGCCCGTATGCTACTTCGTATGGGTCCTTCTAGGTGTTACGGGATCCGGTTTCTCCCAAAATGCTTTCTTTCCTCCGGGATCCTCGTATTGTGGCCTGTTGATGAAAATAAATAAATTTTGAGTATCAATGGTCAATAAATCTTCATAATCACATGCCAAGCATATAGGAATATAGTATAAAACTATGCTCAAATGAACACTTATCAAATATCTCCACACTTAAAGGTTTGCTTGTCCCCAAGCAAAGAAAAATCAAGCAACAAAAGAAAATATAAGTGTTCATCCTCTTGGCCATAAAGGCTATACATGAATTTCATTCCAAGTTCACCATCAAGAATTGCATTCTCCCATTTCCATACCGGGACTTAGATTAATCTTGTGTCCTGCTTCAACGCGGCTCTACATAAACATCTTCACTCCACATGCCTTGTTCTAAAGTCTTAGCAAGACAAGCATACCCTCATGGACTCTAGAAGATCCTTGAGGCCCTAAGTTTCAGGACAACCAACCCTCCATATATTGAGCAAATGGTGGACAAGTTCGAGAAGCTTTAAATTTTATGTACACATTTTTTTTTATATATTGGGGTAGGGCATCTCTAATGGATCCGACTTTCCCATACTAAAGATCAGTATAGAGTGTAAATCCTCTTTTCTTTAGGATGCACATGTTGTTTAGGCACCAGAACACCCTTGGTACTTAGAGGGTTACATCTCCACCTAGATAAGTTCATACCTAGGAGTGACGTTTTGAATTGATGAACACCCTGACCAAGGGATGAGACCCCAAACTACTTCATCCCCATAAGTAGCGGAACTTGTCTTTATTGCTTCAATAACTAGACTCTTATGTACATGCTATTCTATTCTTCTCTTACTTGTCCACTAGGCTAAGTTATGAAGGGTTAGAAGCTCAACTAGTGCCACGAAGCCTCTTTGAGCCATTGAGAGTAATGCTTAGCAATTAAAGTCAACAAAACATGGCAATGGGTTATCTATTGTCACTAGGGATTTTGAATTTCACAAAGATTTTCTCTAGGTGTCCATGATACGTCGTAGGAGAATACGAAAAAAAAAAATTTTGAGTGCTATATATGACGGCGCACTAGGAAGAAAGTCATGTCATATGTGCTATCATAAAAATATTTGCAATGAATTTCATCAATAGTTCAATGATAGCTACCTATCTCCACTATTTTTTGAGTGCTATGACGGTGCACTAGGAAGAAAGTCATGTTATATATGCTATCATAAAAATATTTGCAATGAATTTCATCAATAGTTCAATGATAGCTACCTATCTCCACACTTAAAGTATTGCTATGAGTGTACAAATATAAAAGATAGGTAGCTACCCATCTCCACACTTAAAATTGCACATTGTCCTCAATGTACGCAATAATGTCAAAACAAAACGAAACAGGCATGGAGAAAGGTGAACTAAAACTTCCCACACAGTTATGTTGGTGTACTTATTTGTTGTCCCACAATTTGATGCATGGCCACTACGGGTTGGTGTTTCAACTTCCACTTCTGCAAAGCACGGGGAGATCATTATAGCTCAATAAAAGATGAGAGGAAAGCATAGGAGTCTATAAAGATAAAAGGAGAATAAGTGTGGCAGGGCGATGCCCTTGCCATCCAAACATGGTGCGCAAATATTAATATGTCCACAAAACACAAAATATAAAAGAAAATGCATAATGAAACGAGTCTCATCAACACAAATGAAAGAGATGTGTCCAAATCCTCAAAGTCTTGGGATCATGTGCTTTGAGTGAATTGCGCCACAGGGGAGATGCAAAGGCTGGGTGCCCACGGATCAAGATGGATAGCTCCGCGAATTGGTCTCCCAAGCGGAGCTGCTCCGTGAGAATCGTGTCCTGGGTGGCCCGAATGTCCACGATCTGCTCCTCCGGTGTTGCGACTTGGCTCCGGCTCATGGATTGTGGAAGCTCATAAGCGGGAGATGGGCTGTTTGAGTCCTCAGAGTCAGACTCCCCTCATCACGAGGCTAGGCAGCTCTGGCCAACTAATGTCAGATGCGGCCTCCCGCGTGCCTAACTTGAGCCCCATGCGGCATAATGTGCTCATCCCCAAGGCCGCCATGGCTGAAGTCGCTCCATGTCCTCCGTCTTCTCCTCGAGGCCCCTATGCTTGGAAGTGATGAGAGGCAGTGATGTAGGGCCCCGCAATGATCGTCCTCGGTAGGGTGTGAATCCCACAGTGCACCAAATAATGGTACATATCCTAGATGGATAGGTACCCGCTTCGAATATCTTGTAGAAGGATGAAGAGATCGGTGGCCGTGACCACCCTGTCTTTGATCATCTCGTCCCGCGATGGAGGCGGCCAGCGAGTGCATGGATAAAGCTTGATGGGAGGTGGGTGGCATGAGGCTCACCTTGTGGTTCCCCGTAAGCCCTCAAAATTTGAACCCAATAGCGCGCGGTCGTGATAATATGGTCGGGGAAAGAGGTGAGGAGCTCCCGATGTTCCCGAGTGTGGAGGGCCTCCCGGTCGTAGAAACCCATGAGCATGGCGAACCGGGTGTAGCTCATGGTCCTCCTTTCCCCGAAGAGCTGGAAGGAGATCGCTATTAGGGACTGCTCCTGCACGGAACTCCGATCAGCCACGAATGTGCTGAGGACCTCCAAAGTTGCCTCTCGAAAGGTCTCGTGTTTGATAGAGAACATCTTGTCCCATCCACCAACCCCGAGCATGCTTTGTACCTTGTTCGTGATCCCCAACATAGTGGCGACGCCCCAATCTATATACCGCGTTCGCCCAAAGGGCTTGGCGGCGACTTACGATAACTTGATGGAAGAAGCGGTCATCCTCGGCGAGGAGCGGTGGAAGATCCTTCGCCGGTCCTCCTTTTCTTGGAGGCGACAAACTTTCTCGGCATATCTACAAAGAGTGATTAAAAAGGATGTTAGTGCTAGCAAGAATTTGTGACAGTTTAATAGGACAATGCGCTGATGGCCCTTAATGGGCCTTATCTGATCTTTTATACGGCCCGTATATGCCAGCCCGTATGGGGAATTTTGCAGAGGCCATACGGGCTGCTATCACGGCTGTATCTTGTCGAGGAGTCGCGGCAGTGCCGATCCCCATGGCTTACAATCCCCTCATTTACACTCATTTGCATCCTAATCTCTTTCTAAACATCTATACACGCCATAGATCCAACACATTCAAGCAAGAATCTAAACAAAAAAATAACATAAATTCATTCAAAACACATCCATTGAATCCCTAGGTTTCTAAAATGGTGAAGATGGAAACGTCGACAAATCAATGCGTTAAGGTTGCATACCTAGGGGAGAATGAAGCCCAAAATAAGAGAGAGGTAAAGCCTCGGTGAGGAGAGATCTCGGATCTACTATAGCGAGGAGGGGTAGGAGGCGGCTAGGAGGTGATAAAGCGAAGGGAAAATGTTCCCCTTTAAGCGTAACCAGTTGTAGAGCGGGCCCATTATCTGGGCATTATAACGACCAGTATACATACCGAGGGGGTCGTCATCTGACGCCATGTATATAGGCGATATGACAACTTTATATATACTTCCACAGGGGCTCTATCTGGCTTAGGTATGTAGGCCAGAGTATGGATACCGTATGGGCACAGGTTTGACTTACTCGACCGATCGGAGGACACCACCCGAAGTCCTCCTAGCTCCCCTAATGACAATCATGTATTCTAGGGCTATCAATGGATTAATAACCCGGTATGATGATACAAAATATAATGGAAATGGATACTATACATCTCAATCATTTATCTCAACCACATAATCTAACTAAAAAAAGTTTGCACTAAACAAAAGAAGAAACATTTCAAGAGCTTGGAGTTTGCCTCCCAAGAAGCTTGTTTAACGTCACGAGCTTGACGTACCTTGATATTACCTCATGGGGGTTCAAATACCTTGTAGTTCTCATTGGCTCCTCCTTTAAAGCATTGTCCAAATAAACGCAAACCCAAGTTGATGTACATTGAGCAATCAATTTTGTTCATACCTGGGCTTCCCTTGAAAGTATTTTGAGACAAAGGTTTCATGCTTACCCCTGTTTCCTTCACCTTCTTCCAACATGTCATGTTGAGGAAAGGTTGAACTTTTGCCTTTTCTTCTTGACTTGCCCCATTTCCACTTTTGATGAAGGGGGTTCTCTTGGACCTCCCTCCTAGTGCCTTTCTTGTGTCCCCAAGTAGAGGGGTATAGTGGGTCTACCATAAGCAAGTCCTCAAACACATTGGAAGGGATTACATCCACTTGATGCTAGACAATATGAAGTGTCATCTTGTGCTATTGAATGCCGCGTGCATCCAGGCGGTTAAAACAACCTCTTGATCTCCCACCCTCAAGGCAAGCTTCCCTTGTGCATGATCTTCAAGAGCTTGAGCGATGGCAAGGAAAGGTCGCCCAAGAATAATGGGCATGTCGACTTCATCATCAACATCTAACAACACAAAATCTGCCGGGAAAACAAATTGGTTAATTTGAACAAGAACATTTTCAGCTATCCCCTTGGGTCTCCTCCACAGAATAGGTCGCCATATTGCAAGGTCATTCAGTGTGCTTAGGGTCTTGAGGGGCCGAGCTTCATGTACAATTTATAGGGCATTACATTGATACTTGCCACCGAATCCGCCAATGCCTTCTTCGTTACCCCTTCTCCAAGGACACACGGGACCACAAAACTACCCGGATCTTTAAATTTCTTTGGCACGGCTTGTTGAATAATAGCTGAACATTGGGCATTGAGCATCACCGCACCTACATCTTCCAATTGCTTCTTGTTGGAGAGGAGATCCTTCATGAATTTTGCATACTTGGGCATTTGGGCGGGACTTCTACCAAAGGCATATTAATGTGTAGTAGCTTCAACATACCCTTGAACTTCATCAATTGAGCTTCTTCGCTTGTCGGTTTTCAACCTGGTAGGATAAGGGGCTTGAGGTTGATAAGGTGGTATGGGTGGTGCACCTCGAGGTTTTTCCTTCTCCCCTTTCTTCTTTCATCGAAATTCCAGCGAGCTCGGACCCCTCAACTTCCCGGGGTGCTTTGTTTGAGGTTTTGGAGCGAGGGGTTCCACCTCTTTACCACTTCTCAAAGAAATGGCCTTACATTGTTCAACCCAAGGGTTCTCCTCCGTATTGCTTGGCAAACTACCTTGTGGTCTCTCGGCGAGTGAGTTTGCTATTTTCCCAACTTGATTTTCCAAATTATGAATACTAGCTTGCAAATTTTGGATGATAGAATCATTTCTTTGCATGTACTTCACAATCACTTCTTCCAAATTGAACTTCTTCTCTTGAGGTTTTGGAGGGTGTTGGAACCCGGGAGAATACTGTCCCGCTTATGGATTCCCATAAGACAAGGCCGGATTGGTCCATTTAGGAGCATATGGTCGATATTGACCATCCGGTTGCCTTGGAGCATTCCCCATATACTGTACCTGCTCCATGGGAATCACTTCCGTGCTTACTATTGGACAGTTCGATGCCTGATGTCCTCCCCCACAAGTATTGCAATACATCATCGTGGCTGGTCGTGAGCTACTACCAGTTGTCAATAGCTCAATTTTCCTAGTCAACATATCAAGCTTTTCACCAAGAATTGGGTGGAGATTCTGACTTTATCTATAGATCGCACCTTTTTCACTTGCTTGTCTCGAGGTGGACCAATGGGCCTCATTCTGCGGCCATATCTTGAAGATTTGCTCTGCTTCCTCTGGGTATTTGTTCCCCAATGACCCACCGGCGGCGGCATCCAACAATTGCCTCGTCGAATTATCCAAATCATTGTAAAATGTTCTCACCTTAGCACAGGGGTCTAGACCATGTTGTGGAGCAGCGCCAGTAGCAACTCCTTTTACCTCTCATAAGCTTCAAAGAAAGATTCGAAGGGCCCTTACTTAAAAGCAGAGATGTCCAACCTTAGCTTTGCGGCCTTGCTTGGTAGAAAGTAGCGGCCCAAGAATTTGTCCAACATTTCGGCCCAAGTACGGATGGATCCCGGGGCAATGAAGTAAGCCACCTATATGCACCCTCCCTCAAGCTAAATGGGAAGAGTCTCAGCCGAATTGCATCATCGGAGGCCCCATTGATATTGAACATGTTGCAAATCTGAATGAATTTTGCTAGATGAGCATGGGGATCTTCATCGGGCCTCCCATCAAATTGAGTTGTATTCTGAATCATGCTCATTATGATTGCCTTTATTTCAAAGTTGTTCATGTTGACATTAGGAGGGTGCCCACTGAACTCCTCCCCGGTATAATGAGATCTCTCATATTCGGCCAATATCCTTCTTCTCTCGGCCATGATTGGTATTCCCCTTGCTTCACCAATAATCTCGGTAGGAATGAAGTTCACGAACTCCGAAGAGGATCCTGGAAGTGTTTCTTCAATTTCCTTCAGTCTCCGGTGCAAGGTTCTCTCAATCCCACTATCAACTTCGAGCACCCCTTTGGAGTTCTTTCGGGTCATGCAATTAATACCTCGCAAGATATTTAGAAGACGAAGATTAGTATCTAAAGTTTAAATGCAGTAGAAAAAAAAAACAACAAAAGAAAGTAAAGAAATAAAATAAAATTACTAAAGTAGTAAATTCCTAGCTTTCCTAGAAATCTAATTCTCCCCGGCAACGGCGCCAAAAACTTGATGCGATAAAACCGCAAGTGTACGGGTCGTGTCAAGTAATAATAGTGGATATAGAAGTCGGGTTGTCTATCCACAGGGAGAAAGAAGTACTAGTACCCACTATTTATCTACTATCTAGTCGATCCAAGGAAGTGGTTGGTTATGCTAGTTCTGAACTAATTAAATGGAAACACAAACAGGGGGATTGAGTATTTCTTGGAGTTAAACGATCATGAAAAGGGGAAGCCTGGACAATTGGATCCCCCTTGGACTTCTAAAGTATAAATGCTCTTCTCTATCTCAATTACTTGATTAATTGTTGGCCAAGGGTTCCTATCGTGCTTTCACTCCCTCATCCCGAGGTGAGCTACTAATCCTAGTGCCCTTACTGATTATGTTCTCGAACCTATGTCTTGGAAGGATTATGGGAATAATACATCTAAAAAGCTCGCTCTCCTTAGTACCCGGGTTCTCGGTATACTCACAATCCTCTCTATTGGAGATGGTCTACACACGGGGAGGCGTTCGCTTCTTCCCCATATGGACTATGAAAATCTCTCTGGGCTCTCGCAACGTAGAGGGATTAACTTACATTAAAACATCCAATAGACTCAAGCAATGTAATCAAGCAATCAAAATAGAGAAATAACATTGATTAAAATATGTCCAAGGGTTCACCAATCATCCAAGCATCTACAAAATTAGCCCTCCATGAAAGAGGGACAACAATCCACAACAAAGGTAAAAGAAATCAAGAAAAACATAGAAATAAAGCTTGCGCAATCACCGTTGGTAGTTCCTTGACTCTCCTCCTTCAATTTCCCTTCTCCTTGTTCCAATGGCTTGAAGGAAGTGATCCCCCCAAGCTCTCTCCAAGGTCCTCTCTTACCCTAGCTGCTACCCTCTTGAACCCCTCTCTCATCCGCTTTTATACCCCAGGGTTCTTAGGGTGGGATTTTACCAAGTTGCCCCCATCTAGGTCTCTGATTTAGCCCAGTTAGCGATGTCTGAGACCCGTGCTCTGGTGTATATGCACCCCATATCACGGGCGGCCACCTTCATCACGGGCTGTCATATACGGGCTAATCCTCAAGCGGATTGTAAATGCGGGCCGTGTCTTTGCTCGTATCCTCTCGAGGGCTGAGTATACTGGTAGGTATATCGATATATATGCTTGCCCGTATAGGTCCTTCTAGGTGTTTTGGGTTCCGGCTTCTCGAAATGCTTTTCTTTCCTCCTAGGTAGAACGTAAATGGGCGAGCTTGATCGGGTTGAGCCATTTCAATTGGTTGAAATAGCCTAGCTTTCGAGCTCGAGCTTTCGAAATTAGCTTCGAATAAGTTTGCTCGAGCTCATTTCGATTTTAATTTCGAAGCTCGAGCTTTCATTTCAGAAAACTCGAAATTAAGAACTTAATTATAATTTTTAAATCTCAGATTTAGTTTTAAATTTAAAACTTATTTATAAATTAATTTTTTTATATTATATATTATATGTCAATACTAAATATTAAATATTTTATTCATATATTATAATATTTATTAGTTGTTACTAATTTTATTAAATTTTATTGATTTTTTTAATAATATTTACATTATATATTAATATATTAATATTAGATTTCGAGCTTTGGTAGGCTCGATCGAGCTTCGACTTCATTCGAGCTCGGCTCGAAATTAATTTCGAGCTCGAAATTGAAGCTCGAGCTCGGCTCGAAAGCTCGAAATTCCGAGCCGAACTCGAGCTTTTACCGAGTCGATCTCGAGCTGCTCATGAACAGCTTGATCATTTGACAGCCCTACTCCTGGGTCCTCGTATTGTGGCCTATTGATGAAAATAAATAAATTTTGAGTATCAATGGTCAATAAATCTTCATAATCACATGCCAAGCATATAGGAATATAGTATAAAACTATGCTCAAATGAACACTTATCAAGGGCTGCCATTGAACCCGATGAGAGGAGACTTGATTGGTTTTGATTTTCAATGGAAATTTCATTACGTCAAAAGTGAAGAGAATATGATATCTGAGGAACTCCGCATTATCGATAAGGACTACCTCAACGGTGAAGATTCGGATACGAGAACATGATCAAAAGCATCATCATGAGGATGGTGAATACCCTTGAGGTCTTTGTATGAGAAACAAATTTATGCGGGTGTCGCGGGGCCTCTTGAGGGGATGTGGCGTTACTTGGCAGTCCTACCATTCTCATATAATTTTTCCTTGATTTAGAGCTCTCTCCGCCGCACCCTGGACCTCCAGCAATGACTGTCACATGTGTAACACTTGGGATAATGTGTTGAAATTCAGTATCTGGCTCATGCTCCTTTTGTAGGAATTGATCCAATTTGCCTTCCCTGATAAGACTTTCAATGGCATTTTTCAATTGGATACACTCTTCTGTAAAGTGCCCCTTGTCCTGATGAAATTTGCAGAACTTTTTACTCTTCTTTCTCTTTATATTGTCCTTCATTGGTTGTGTGGGCTTCAATATCTTCTGATCAGAATGTCTTCAAGTGAGGTGTTAAGGATGGAGTAATTATGGTACTTCTCTGTTCTTTCAGGATCATATCTGAGGTGCTGTGGGGGCCTTCTTTCATCAAACCGATCTGCTCGATTCGGATTCCGGCCTCCTTCCCTCCGAGGTTTATCACCTCTCGGAGCTTCCCCTTTCCATCCTCCATATGGTTGTGGGTGTTAATTCTTCTTTCTGATTTCCTCCATTTGCAGGAGGTCACTCTCCTGTCATTTAGCCTTCATCTCCTCAGAGGCTATATATTTTACAGCTGTGGCTTGGAAATCTGAGAGGCCAGCTGGGGGTTCCTGGGTCAGGGAATCATTGAAGGGTCCATCCTTCAACCCTTTTACAGCTATTCCCACAGCTACTCGCCAAAATTGATGTCAACCATGCCATTGATCTCCATGTTAAAGCGGCTTATGTAACCGCGCAGGCTCTCTTCGTCTTTGGCTGAATCCCAGCAACATCATAGGATTTTTCTTCAATCTCCTGTTGCTGGCAAAATTACAAAGAAAGAGGTCAAAAAGTTGTTGAAAGCGTATTTATGGTTCTGGGGATACCTAAACGATCATGGAAACGTCATTAATGAGTGTTGAGGAAAGCTCAACATATGATGGCCTCGGTTGTCCAGATTGACCATCATCTCATCCACGATAACTTTCCAAATGTTCACAGGGGATCGGATGTCTCATCATAATGACGAACATTTGAGGGTGCGAAATGTTACGGAAAAGGGAGCTTCCCAAATTTCCCTTATGAGAGGGGAAGTGATGTGTGGAACAAGTTGGTTGTTGAACTTTCTGTCCCTTTCGGACATGTATACGCCCGGCTGGGAAGGATAATGGTGATATGGTAATTGATATCACGTCGAGGGAGATCGAGCGTCTCACGGAATGATGGCGATGTGGTGATGCGGTCATGAAGAGAATGATCTGCCGATCCGAGTGAATAATAGCGTCCACAGCGAGATGCGATTACTTGCCCTTGTTGATGCGGGTTCTAGGCACGTCTACTCTGATACATCATCCAGCCGTCCTGGAGGCCGGGAGAGATTTCCATGCTTTCTCCGGTCTTTGACCTACGTCTCCTCTCGAGTGCAGCGATTCCGATCTTGATATCTCTTGAATTAGAGCTTTAATAGAAGATTCCGCTACTTGATGGTGTCTCATGTCGGAGAATGTGTTTTGGTGTTTAGGAGAGTGAGCTACTACTCCTTCCCGCCCACTTACCTTGCGAGAGTTTGTGCATGCGTGAGGAGCTGATGGAGTTTGGGAGGCACTTGCAGCGTGGCATTACTTCACGAAGGAAGCTTGTTTCAACTCTTGATCTCTCTGCGCCGTCAATACGCCAGCCTTGATCGGCCATCATTCTCGAACTTCAATGTTTCTAAGCTGAGAAGGACCTCCGGCTCAGGGAGGTGGAACACCTTATTCAAGCTGGAAAGGATTGCTAAAAGCTCCTTTCCCCGCTTCCTCTTGGGCTTGGAATCTCTTTTGATTTCCTACACGTATTTGTAGCCATGGACTTCTTGTTCATGAGCCTCCCCACAGGAACTTGGCCAAAGTGTTGGGGAGAGCTAAAAATGGGCAGTTGAGATCCCAATTTTAACCAAACAATTGAATTTATATTGATTGGGTGTTAGCTATCCTAGGAGAAAATCGATCGAGAATCCAAGCGAGAGAGGAGAGAGAAACCAAACTTACGTGGAAGCGAAACCTACTAATCAATGGGGAAAAAGGAAACCCACTTGGGAAAGAGAGATCTCACTATAAATCGGTGGAATGTTACAAGAAGAGATCTTACAATGGTTCCATGAATGGAAAACGGCAGGAGGAAAGAGAGAATGGATCCACTGATTCCAAATGGAGAGCTTATTTGCTAGAGATTAGACTTATATGCGAGATGAGTTTGTTAATCACTTGCCTTTTATAGGCTTCGGGTTCGCATCTTTGAGCCGTAAGACCTCGAATTTAGTCGCGTGTCTACCGCACCTGCAATGCGTCCATTTCAGGGCTTGACTAAGTGCAAAAGCTAATGCGATCTGAGAGGCGTCTCATTTGTAACATGGCTTCCCCTTACGAAGGCGAGGTACATACTGCCTTGGTGTGTATTTAATTTCTAGAGGTAGGCTGAAATTTGATATAAATAACTTCTCGGCCGGAAATTTTACCCCACTGATTGACCGTGTTGGTTTTGGTGGAGCACTTTCCGATCCAGATGAGTTCCACAATGATAGTCTTGATATATGCTTAGGATTTATACATCGGATCAGGTAAAACATATCATATCATGTTTATTTGACTGATCTCACGGGTAAGTGGGCTACTATATGGGATGATCAATGCATTTGGATTGTCAATGTGTTGGAACTAGGGGATGCTTACTACGCATTTACCTTGACATATGGCTTGCTTGGATTAATGCCACGTGTCCTACTACTTTCATCCCTATCAATAAATATATATATATATATATATATATATATATGTATATATATATATATATATATATATGGGTAATCAATATAGAGCTAAAGTACCACAAGTCAAGCAATGCAGTAACATCTCTTTTTGAGAATAAAACATCACAGGGTCACTTCAAGTTCAGTGCTAACTGTTAATTTCAGCAAGCCATTTCAAAAATGTTTCTCTGTCGAGAGAAAAGAATGGAAAAGCAGATCAAGAGCAACCACAAGTCCACTCCACTTTTTTTCCCCTGTTGTACTTCTCCAAATTTGGTGGTAGTAAGTATGCCCTTTGGCTACAAGAGAGAGTTTTATTCAAAAAGTCCCAACTCTCTCTCCAGAAAGTGTGAAAACAATATTTATCCCCATAGTCTTCCAAATAATCCCATTCTTATCTTTCTTCATTTTGTTTTCAAGAGATGGAAACTCGATTCTGGAGCTGAAGACATTGTCCAGATGATGATTGGATTGCATGAGTACCGACTGGAATGAAAGATGTAGTGGAAGCGGCTCAATCTTTCGCGATGGATGTGCTTTTGAGGTTGGCCTCACCAACTGCTGACTCCATATATGTCGAGCACGCTATCCAGAAGGAACTTCTCCTCCTGAAGGATTCACCCAGAGTAGAAAATTACAAACATTTAGGCACTTGAGAGAATACATCTATGCAGAAGCAGTGATTCCTTAACAATAATGAAACAATACACAGATAAAAACCAAACTATGTTGCAGTAAACCATGACTGATGCCAGTGTACCTTCTTTTTGCTGTCCAGTCAGTGATAGTTGTGGAACTTACCCTTAGAGAGAGTCGTTCTGGAATCTTCTCCTCCTCCATGAAAATCCCAGTTGCATGTTCACTATACGTAACTATTTGATCCGGCAGTTGTAGGATAAATGCCCTCGAAATGCTTTAATCCAAGAGCCTGCTAACAAAGAAAGTTAGGCATTATAAATGCATGCCCAGCTCTCAATCCATACAGTTTACCTTTCTCCAGAAGTTTTCTGCAAATTCCATTAAGCGGACAAGAGTTTCCAAATAACAAGAGCTACTTCAGACCCAGCCACAATAAAGCATGCTTTTTTAGCTCAAAATATTTGAGTGCATTCTATTACGCCAATTCAAAAAGGTTTAGAAACAAAGTCCACACCCATAGATCAGATGCACCGGGGCTTTAGGTGCTTAACTTTCCATACAAGATTTTTCCTTCTACCAGAAATTGTTTCAGATTTGATCTTTCTCCAATTTGATTTTTCAAACCACCACTCTTTCCTTTTTCTTTTCCCACTCCAACAAAGGCATAAAGCTGTTGAAGGTGCTACCTATATGCTTTTTGGCCCAGGTAGGTTTCAAGTCACCCCCAGGCAATTTGCCTCCATTAAGCTAAGATGACAGTTAATGTTCTCATGGAACATCCCTAGCCTACAAGTTACTATCAGCTTGCAGCAACCCTATCAAACAAAAGAGTGGACCTTAGGTTTCCAATGGAATTGTAAGTACATGCATTATTATCTATGTCTACATTCAAGATATTACATCAGAAACAACATCAATAAGTTCTTGCTTCTACTCAGCTATTTTTGGGTTAAAAAGATGTAGAAAGAGCTTTTCTTCTTTCTATTTCCTTTTTTCATTCTCATGGAGCAGATGGACAAAGAGAGTACATTCCAAGTGATGATTTGTTGTCAGATTAGAAAATCAATTGTTCATGGATTTCCTAATATCCTTAAATTTTGTTCTATGGACCCCAAAGATTGAAAGTGTGTGTGGAGTACATAACAGAAACATGTTCTACCCCAAATTTGCAGGGGTAGTTAATAATAGAGATATCTGAATTAAAAGGCAATAATTGATCATAAATACCTCATCAGGATTATTAGCAAACTGTAGTTTTTTGCACTGCGAGTATCAGTAAAGAGGAATGAGCATGGCAAAATAATGCATAAGCTTCCAGCTCTTTTTACCCATAGAACTGTAAGATTTATGCCAAAAAGAAAGAAACACTTATGCATTACAATTTGAAAATTTTAGTTCAAAAATGTCATCAAGTACAATGGATAAGATATGATTGGAACTAGGGATATCTTCTAGGTCGCATGCCAGTATAACAATGAGAACAGATTATGCAAGAAACAATTTCTAAGTTAAATAAATTAAAAAAAACCAAGCCTACTGCAGGGAAATGCACAATGTTGTCCACCAAACAAAGATGAATGATGAGATTAGCTCAAGTTAGTGCTCTGTAGAGCATGTCCTGAGACAGTTAATTTACAACTCCCAGCTCTGTAAATGAGGAAGCCAATTTAATTTAGAAATGCCAGTTAGTTATACATCTTAATTTATGGCGATTTCAATCATTTTGACCTTCTTAAATCTAACTGCTAAAATCCTTCCAAGATCTCGTAGCTTCTTGACCAAATTATTTCCATCTCTTAAAAATAATTTGCAGGTCACTTCTCAAGTAATTTGTTTCATTATGTTGCAGAAGTCATTGTTAATGTTCCGATAATAATTAAATTACACATGTAACCCACTCAATGCTTGTAGCAACTATCACACATAGATGAGACAGGTTGATCTATTATTCTATCAATGCCAAAACCATATAACTGCTAGAAAATATAAGCCCTTCCAGCAATCACCAAACTAAAATGTAATAAGAAGCCACAAACTCATAACCACTTGTGTGGATGTTTTCTTGCACACCATGATATAAAAACTCACACCCAACTTCCAAGATGCTTACAGAATTAAACCACGGTGTGCAAGGAGAACCTCAAAGAGCAAAAGGTTCAACAAAAGCAACTTCAACAAAAGTTGTATCACAGACTCTCTCAGCTTCGGGAAACACCAAAAACCTTAAGAGCTGAGGCTCACTCAACAAAAACAGCAACTTCTTCTTCCTGGTTTTCCTATCCCTTCCAGAACCCTTTGACTAAATCAAAGATAAATCAGTCGCATTCTGCAAGATAGGGAAGAAATACGCTCAAAATAAAGAAAACAAAGGTCCAGAAGTCTACTAGAAAGTGATTAAATGTATATGAGAAAACATATTAAAGAACCAATTTGCACATTTCAGCTCATAGAATACCTGTATTAAAAAGATCATACAAGCGAGACAAGCTCTTCTGGTTTTGTAGAATCTTCTCACTTTTTGTCATCTCGATTCTTAGTGAAATTTACTTTTAGCTTAATTGCAACCAGTAATTGATTCGCGTTCTATAAATACGCTGTCCTAAAAACAGCACCTTAACTTGCTTTATCAAAGGCCATTCAAGTCATGCTTTTACATTCTCTGCATTACCTGCTGCAACCTAGGAAATCAGAATTATTGTCAGGATGTCTTAATATAATTAACAAAATGGCACATTAACCAACCATGAATGGTAAAACTATTTTGTTGTTCCTAGTAGTAGTGTCTCCAAATAAGATTTCTTTTACAGGAACAACAGCAAAGAAATGATACAATAACCCATACCAAATGGAATTCTGCGGATGCAGCTCACTTGCATCATGGTATACTGCAACGAAAACAATTTATCAAAACATGGCCAGCCTCTTCTCAGAAGGGGAAATTAAGTGAGATCTGTTACTGGACCACTTGAAGGAGGTCTTTCTCCAGCTCCTGAGCTGATGGGAAATTTCTAAAGGTGAATATTTACTACAAAATAAACATTGTTCACAAACCTGCATAACTGATCTATTGGAAATTGGAGTTCAAGGAAGATAGGTCTACAACACATAAAGACCACATAACTAATGTTTGCATGCAGCAACAGAAAACTAGTAATAGGAAACATGATGTGCACATCCCAACACAATTGTTAGCACAGCATTACTGGAGGCATCTATAACAGTTTAGCAAGATAAAATGGATTTAATGCTATTAGATCCAAATAACTAAAAATGGACACATAATATTTTACAAGTAAAAACCAGCTCCTACTGGGTGCACATATATTAGAAAGAAACACCCTCTTAGACCGCTAGTACAACTATGGACAAGATGAATATGTCAAATTTTCCACTCATCCATCCAGTTGATATCTGGATAAACAAATGAATACATCCTTTAACATTAATCTTTTCTATAATCAGCTATGGGAGAGTCAGTACTAGATGAAATTACATAAGTTATATATGCGAAAAATTTTTAAGGAGATTCCAACCACAATTTCATAAGAAAAATGTTAAAACAAAATTTTCCATTACAAAAGCCCAACTGTCCAGCTGCAACTTGTCCTGAGCAACCAAAGACAAGTTAAAAATGGCTACACAATATCACATAATATTATACATAATATTCTGATCTCACAAATAGAACTAAAAGACTATGTTTCTATTTTAACATGCAGAAAGTAGAAGACAAACACCTATAGATACATTTGGAAAAATATATGTTGAATTATGAATTGAGGTTTCACTAATGTACCCAAAAACTATCCGAGAGTAAAACTTAACAGAA
Source organism: Dioscorea zingiberensis (assembly GCA_026586065.1). Classification (NCBI taxonomy): domain Eukaryota; kingdom Viridiplantae; phylum Streptophyta; class Magnoliopsida; order Dioscoreales; family Dioscoreaceae; genus Dioscorea; species Dioscorea zingiberensis. The sequence goes on along the minus strand of CM048818.1, from coordinate 23,449,340 downwards.
AAAGATATTAGTATTTGGTTTTGAAGGTGAAATATGTAGAAAAACCAAGTACCAAAAGCATACCTTTGAGAATGGAAACCCGAGTCTTAGAGAGTTACTGATAGGAAATTTATGACCAAAACCAATAAAACTCTGTCATAGAAAGCTGCTATTTGTGATCTTTCCTAAAGCCATGTAGTCTGAATAAAACAATTATTGGAGAACATAGGAAGGTAGAAATTGATATAAATGACAAAAAACTAACCACCTAATACAAAAGTTTGACAACATCATATTGGAGAAAAATAATTTGGGAAAGAAAGCATCAAATTTAAATATAGCACAATGTTATGTGAAAATTGAAAAAGGCAATAACAGATAATAATCATCTGATAAAGGCTCAGTAATGTGATCATAGGCACATTGTAACTTTTACCAGAGCCAAAGAAGATAGCAATATACCAAGACAACTAGGTGACATATTGAAAAGATACAGAAGTGTGATGCCATGGAAATCACCCTACATCCCACTTGGCACTTCTTTGAGCAAAAGTTGTGATTGTCATGTTGAATTTTATGGGCAGAGATTACTTGGTGCATTTTGGAACATTGTTATCTTGCCTTTTGGAAATGGGTCCATCGTGATACAATTCACGTGTCTAAGACTATTCAGATGGAAAAGGAGTCAACTTAGTCATCCATTCAAAATCGTATAATCTAAACCTATTGACATGGGGGGTACTATTCATGTGAATAGCAATACAATTTTTTATGTGGTTCTCTTACGATGCTATCAGTTCCCAAATTTGGTTGGAATTGTCGCAAAGGTCCAAGCTCTAGTGTATAATTTGCTTTAGCCAATTGTATTTAAATGCAAAAAAAAACCCTAAGCAAAGCTTCCAAAGCCTGCTTTCCTTCTAGCAACATCACCTCCCCATTTCTTCTTTTTTTTTTCGAATTTTTGCATAACTGCACCTGATCCTTTTAAACCCTGCAGATTGTGACACCACTTTGCCTTCAAAATTGTTGCACTTGCACTTCACCATTGCTCTCTTCTTCAATATGTGATTACCCTTCTACATTGTACTTCTTGATCCTTCTTTTTCTTATACTTGCACTGTTCTTGTCTTCTTATTTATTTGAATTTCTGCAGTACTACAATCCGACATTAATAATTCATGTCATCATTTGAAATACCTACTAAATTATTATCATGCTATGTCATGGGATCCAATTATCATCTTGTTTGTCATCCTCTTATTGACAATCCCAAAAGCTGATTTAGCTTGAATATATGGAACAGCCATGGAAGAGAAGGGAAAAGTTTCAGTGAGACTTGAGTTTCATGGGTTAAGGTAGGGATTATCCAGCTGAATCATCATCCAACACAAAAAGCAAGAGATGACGTAGTCTTTGCTGCATTAATACAA